>WTSP01018535.1:9799-32507 GCA_025331215.1 Actenoides lindsayi
GGTTTTGCATTTCTTTTTTTTTTTTTTTTTTTTTTTTTTTTTTTAATTGGGTCCTGGGAATTACAGAAGCAATAATAACAATACCAGCTCTGAATGATGAAATTATCTTTTGTGTAGAGAATACACAGCTTTTGCAACAGTTACAATCCTATCAGTAGTATTTTAAATTATATTTATATTGCCCAATGAGGCAGACTGGCATTGAAAGGGATTTTTGGAAGTTTCTGTATTGGTTAGGTATATTGAATAACCTACACTATATCTAGCTTGCATCAGCAGTTACCTAAATATCTTTGAAAGTCTGTCCCAATTCCTTTACAGATCTGCATTCTCAGCATGGAATATAAATGAAGACTAATACATTTCTCTGGTGGTGGTTGTTCCATTGAAATGAATAAAATGGAAAATATATTAATTAGTAATAAATCAACAGTTAGTATCTGTCTGAATTTCAAAGTAGAGATGTCAGCACAGTGTATGTTTAAATTGACTTGAAGAAAGTTCCTTCTCTCTTAAAGCTTTTCTGCATATATGTGAGTGGCACTTATTTTACCAGGGATTAGACTGTTTTCCACTGCAGATACTGCAGCCATTTCAACGCATATTTTCCTAGATAAAGCTTTTGACATACATAGCACATGTGTCATGCAAAGATGCCTAAGGTTGTGGAGTACAGGCAGGAGTTGCTAAGTGATCTTAGGGAAAAAAAAAATAGTAGAAAGTAATTCTCTATCTTGCTAGGGAATATTTTCACTGTTAACTTGTATTTACCACTAAATCAGGTTCTGTAATGCTTGTTCCAATGACTCAATGTATCATTTGGACAGAGCTCCCAGTAGCATGCTAAATATACCCAGCTCTTCAACAGGACTTCTGAAATTTACTGTTCAGCCAGCTAGTGCTGTAACAAATTGCCAGCAGTGAGAACTGCGTGTGTTACCAGAAGGTTAGCTAGACTTCGACTTCAGCCTCTGCACTATGGATGTTATTGGCAAAGTGTGTTAAGGTCAAATGCTGTTCTTAAAACCATATTTCAAAATGTTTGTGATGATACAGGTCTCTGAGGCATAGCTATACATCTGTGCACTTAGAGCTAGGCAGCATGTTAGCAAGACAGGAACTGAAGAGGCAAGATAAGTGCCTTGGAACAAAATAGCCGTTAAAACATGAACAGAAAGTCTCTTCACTGTATTTAGTTTAAATCTGGTGTGACATTCTTATTTGTGCTTTGAATGAGTTTGACAAAATCTCTTTTACATTTAAGTGTACATGATTTATTTTTTTTTTTAATTATGAAGAAATGGAGGGTACTATTGTTGTTAATCACCCTTTCTGTTTTCATTGGAGGCAGATTAATTTGTAAATAGGATCATTATGGCATATTCTGTAGCTGGCACTGCAGAAAGGTAATTGCATAAAGGTCTGGGACAATACACAAATGGAGAAATATCCAAGTCAGTAGTCAGCACAAATGTCTGAATCTCTGCACTTAGAGAAATGTCTGGGCACTTGTGGCTGGTGGTGTTTTCTTTTCCTTCCATATAATGTCTTTCTTATCCAGGAAACTTTTACTGATCACCCATTGCTACATCTCTTTTGCTAGATTTCATGTCCATGCCTGCCAATCCATGCCCGCCAATAAGATAAATTAAGTTCTTACTTGGTTTTCGTTGGTTTTTTTTGTTGTTGTTGTTTATGTTTTTGTTGTTATGTTTTGTTGTTGTTTATGTTTTTGTTTTGTTTATGTTTTTTATTTGTTTTGTTTTGTTTTTTTCCTTGAAGAAGACTTCAGGATTTGATCCATTCTTCCTGATCCAACATTTAACAAAAATCAAAGTAAAAGCTCCACATATATTAAGAAACAAATCAAGTCCATCCAGTTCAAAAGTCATATTTCATTCATATGTAAAAAAAAGACAACAGTAACATATGAAATAGTAGTTACTATGTCAATTGAGGCTTGTAGTTACTTTCAAAATTCTGAATTTATTACGATTCTTTAAAGATAATTTTAGCATTCATTGTACATCCCACAAAAGGAATATTACAGTGTTTTTCCACTGACTAGATCATGATCAAGCACCTCAAAATAGTTTGCTTCTGTCAGAGACTGTAAGAGTCAAGTTCGCATTTGTGAAATACTGTAGGCAAGTATATCACAGAGGAATTGAATGCTGCAACATCTGTGGGAAAGCTATAACTTACTGGAAAACATCCTTCTAAGCACACATGAGAGAATAAAACCCATGTTGCTCTACTCTTCTTCATGTGGAATAACTGTGTAGCTCAGTTGAACACATGTATGTGTGTGCAACAGTTGAGAATACAAAGCAGTCATTCTGTCAGAGAAAAATTCATCCCTCTCGGAGGGCCTGAATGTATCAGATTCTTTGTATAAACTTTTAGTGGTTTACAGCCATAATATGCGTATTTGCTGCTTCCAATACACTGTTGATACCAGTGATGCTGGAGGAAAAACTCACCATTTGAAAGCATAAATACTGGTGTATCCATTTTGTTTGTAATCAGGAAAGAGTTTGGTCTGCCCATATTCCAAGATGACTGATAAAGTACATGGTTGTGACTAGCAAAGAAGCCACTGAGTGCTACTGAGCTGTCACCAGTCCTGAGTAATCACATTCAAGGGTGATCAGAATTTTGCGATTGATCTGATCTACATCAGCTTAAGAAGTCATTGCAGATTTCAGCCAATATAATAAAATTGTAAGAAAACAACTTCTAGAGGCCTGAATTCAATATGCCAGTAACTTTGCATGTATGTGATATTTCACATTTTAAAATATTTGTAAAGTCCCATAGAAGTAGAAAGCATTAAGGTTAGACTGGTATATGTGGAGAAACAGTGTAACAACACTGATTCCTATACCTATGCACATGTCATTAGATAGCAGGACAGTGGCCTTTCCAAAGTGTGATAAGGTGCCCCAAACTTTTATTAAATAGAATTGCAACTGGAATCTAGTTCTAAGTGTCTTCTGTACCCTGTTATCCAAAATGCTGCTTGTGACAACTGCACTAACTCTTTAGATAATGATGATTTAGCTGTTGGTCTTTGACCTTTGCTCTTATTAGAACCATATGAAAATCATAAGGACTTCATTTATTTTATAGCTGTACAGAACAGACAGGATATATCATATTTTTCTGACATGTAATTGTGAATTTATAAGGAATTTCTTCATTAGGAAACCACAATTTCTTTTTTTTTTTTTTTTTTTCTGTGAACCTTGCTGTATCACAGCCATTCTAGCATTTTTTTGTGAAGTTTTCCTGTCTTTTAAGTGCTTTGCAGGCTCAGATTCTGTAAAGCACTCCATCATTCTTTCACTGTCTTCCAGAAGTTTAGGATTTTATTTGGAAGTATGCTTTTCAAGTAGCAATTTGTCCCTGCCTACTCTGTGTTATAAAAGATGACATTATCAGACCCTAAGGTTGTGTGATTGCAGGCAGCAGATGCTTTATACTAAAGTCTGAAAGCAAAGATGCCTTTAGATCTTATATTGCCTCATATGTGACCAGGGATAAGGTACTTTTTAGTAGGGATTTGCATTAATAAAATTAAAGCTTTAGGATTTCACTTCAAAGGGAAATGTCAATGAAAGCATATCCTCTCTTCCTCGCACTGGTAGCAGAATATTAACATCACAAATGTAAAAGTTTATATAGCTAGAGGCTGCAGTCTCTGTCTCTCAGTAGAGAAAAAAAAATTCTCACACTACAGCAGAAGACTGCAGCACTTAAAATACAAAGATAAAGAAATGAAGAGTGTCTTTTTTTCAAGAGCAGTAAGCACACAGAGCACAATTATTTTCATATTAGAATATCTATTATTAAAAAGGTTATTTTTTAACGTATGAATTTTAGACAGGCATTGACATAGAAATAAATATATTAGTCACTACGTGATGGCTTTTGTAAGCTTTACTGGTGCTAAGTATTATTTTGTGCTACAAATACAGTCATTGATTTCAGCAAAACAGCTCTACAGTGTAGGTTGCTGCTCGAGGGACAGAAAATTCTGTGTGAAGTATAAGTTATCAAATACAGTTACACAGTGAAATGGATTATTTCATTGATACTAGTCCATAGGAACATCCAATTTGCAAATAGTGAAGAGATTTTTGAATGCAGAAAGTCCTTTTCAATTCAAAGAAGGAAAAATGGATTATCAGTTTTTTGGAACAAAGCACTTGGAGAAGATATGTGTATTTGTTTTACTGTCCCAGATAATTAAAGGATTTTAATTATTCTATTATAAGTAATATAAGCAAATAGAAATATAATTCACTTACTCAATGGGAAGTTTGGTAACATAAATTCTCAGCCAAGCATTGCTCAAACATTTGAATCATTCATTAATCTTCCCAAATCTTGAAAATTACTATTAAAAAGCCTGATGTTTTGTGTATCATCTGGAGATCTCGCATGAGAGCCGCAGAATGCTAACAACATAGCCTCAGATTATTAGCTATTAACAAGTGTCAAGTTTTGGTACTCAATGAGTATACTGGGTGCAGTTTTATACTTGTGAGTAAGGTTAATATTGTCTGCACAATAGGAATATATTGTTTCATTGGTTTTGTTGAGGTTGAGAAAAAAATACACAGTCTAGGAATCCAAATAATAACTTTTCCTAAAACAGTATAAAATTGTTGCTCATTGTCTAGATTCCTCACATATCTAGTTTCATCATCAGTCTGCATCAAACAGGCAGAATAAAAGTAGCAATTTCTCTTAAACTCCCACAAATCTTTTAATAACATTTCCTGAATACGGGAACCATAGTTGATCAGTCTCCCTAGCAAAGAAAGAATATTTTTTTTACAACAGATCTTCTGACAACAGGACTCTTGAGATACTATTTAAGCCACTTTTTATGATAAATGCAGATCTTTCCGTATGATTCCTACAGTTTAATGAAAAGTATATTTGGTGGTGTTAACAGCAGGTTGAGGGAGGTTCTTCTACCACTCTCTTCTGCCCTGGTGAGGCTGCATCTGGAGTACTGTGTCCAGTTCTGGGCTCCTCTGTTCAAGAGAAACAGGGAACCACTGAAGAGTGTCTAACAGAGAGCTATGAAGATGATTAAGGGACCGGAACATCTCTCTTATGGGCTGTTTAGCCTGGAGAAGACAAGACTGAGAGGGGATCTTATCAATGTTTATAAATATCTGAAGGGTTGGTGTCAAGAGGATGGGGACAGTCTCTTTCCAGTGGTGCCCAGTGATAGGACAAGGCACAATGGGCACAAACAGGAACCCAGAAAGTTCAACCTGAACATCAGGAAAAAAATCTTTAGTGTGAGGGTGATGAAGCACTGGAATAAGATGCCAAGCGAGGTTGTGGAGTCTCTTTCTCTGGAGGCTTTCAAAACCCACCTTTATGCCTTCCTGTGCAACCTGTCCAAGATGAACCTGCTTTGGTGGGGTTGGGGGTTGACTATGTGAACTCCAGAGGTCCCTTCCAACCCCTAACATTCCGTAATTCTGTGATGCTGTGTTTTTTATGAGTTTTTAGTGAATAAACAATCATTGTAAAGAAGACAAGTAGTCATATGCCTATTTACTAGGATGTGATAGAGTTACTGGTGTGCTTTTTCAGTATTCACTGGATTCTGTGCTTGGCTGGATTTGACTGTGACTAAGGGTTGCATGAAGAATATATATTATTAAATGAGGTGGAAACTGCAAGGTAACAGGCTAATCCACTGAGCTGTAGAAAGCATCATTTTCCAAAAGACTTTATATGTTATGTTTTCTACCCTTTTAAGCGGTTTTAAAGAATCAGTCCTACAGCTATATTTAAATGAATTAGAAGATGCTGTTGCCTGATGACATCATTTTCTTTTACAAGATCTAACTGTAAGGCCAAAAAAAAAAAAAAAAAAAAAAAAAGTGGATTTAAGTGGATTTTTCAGAAGAATTCAGTTACTTTTGTCCAAAATTAGGGTTAAAAGGCCCTGCCCAACAACCACTGAGAAAGATCTACATTTTATTTCATTTTTATCACCAAACATTCCCAGGCTTCTATGGTCTTTCAGTCTCCCATTACCTTCCAGAATTATTCTTGCATTGAGTAGACAAAGTATTGTCTTATGACTGAAGTACACCAGTGTTTAAATATTCTTGCAAACAAGAGAGGAAGATGACCGTGATATACACTTGTGATTTCCCTTACCCTCTTCTATGCAGTCATTTACTCACTTGAGCAGCTATTAGAAAATCTGACTCAGTTCCCTTCTCTCCTGAGAGAATCTGGTCTAGTAACTACAGAATATGTGCAATAACTGAACTGGAGTGAGGAGAGTGGCTGACACCCAAGATTCACCACTTCTAGGAGTTTCCTAATGAGCATGACAGAGATACAGAGACTCTTTTGGATAGATAGATAGATAGATAGATAGATAGATAGATAGATAGATAGATAGATAGATAGATAGATAGATATTCTTTATTTGGCATAACTTCAGCAGGAGAGATTCCGACTTCTGAGTAGATTGTTAACATTTTTTACTTATTATAAACTTAATAAAATTTCTCTGACATAAATGACATTTATTTTATTGTGACTAAAATCTTTTTCTGTTTTCATTTGAGAGAATGTATGTGGGGGATTTTAGTCTTTTTCTCCTGTGTGTATATGATTCAATGCTGATTCTAGGTGTAAAACCTACATGTAACAGCTTGAGGTGTAGCTATGAAGGCATAACAACTGCTTTTCAATAAACTCACTTTTAGTGTGGTTCAGCTCTAAGCCCTGATCAATGCAGACTGAAATTTAGGCCTTCCACATACCTCTCTTTTAATGGCATCAAGCTGAGGGAATAAATTCACAGATGCTGGAGAGTTTGAATGTGCTGGTTCCAGAAGTACAATACAGTAAATGTCATGTATCCAATTATGGATGTGGAATGAGTTTATTGATCCGACAGCCTGCATTCCACTTAATTCCAAATTTATAGGGCAATGCTTTTTAGAGTTATACATAGAGGATTTGATGCTACATGTTTGAACTACTGTACTGCTCTTTCTGATGGAGAAATTGTGATTGGGAAAAAGCTGAGATGCAATTTTCTCAACTATATATGTAGGAATTATTAATATATTTCAGGCCAATACTCAAAGTGTGAAGTAGAGTTCATTAAAAAAAGTCAGTGAAGGCTTTATTTTTGCTACCCCATTAAAAAAAAAAAAAGTGATTTATCAAAACTGAACCTTGCAATTCCTCTTAAGAGTTTCTTCAGTCTTCATTTTCCATTGCCTTGAATGCTTTTTATTCTCTGAATTCATGTTTTTTGACAAGCACTTTTCTATCTCAAATTCTTCAAAAATTCTGTTCTACAAACATTTTCACTTTCTTCATGATTCAGAAAGAAATATAATTTAAAGATTAGGAATTCTTTCAAAAATTGTCATTCTAATCAGCTTTGCTTTCAATGTGTATAGCACTTAAAGTAATGCACCAAAGAACTAACGTATATTTACAAAAATCTCACTGAAAATATTATCATCCAGAACATTTTATGTCTGCCCTTTGACATAATTCCTGATGTCTACAAATGCATTACTTACGTCTTAATTATGCATCAACCAGTTTGGGTACCAATTTTCAGATTACAGGTAAATTGCAAATATCTTTGACAATTCAGTGCATGTGAATGCATATGTGATAAGGTTTCTTTTCTTCAGATACATGACATTACTTTTAACTAACAAGCAATAATAGAATGCTAATATGAATTCATGGCACTTCAAAAATTACTGATATTTTAATGAATATTAGCAGCTGTTGAAATATTCCTAATTACAAATATCACTTATCAAGAATAGCATATCAAAATCAAGTGGTTTGTATGCAAGCACATTTGCAAAGCTGTTGAATTCTATTGTTTTCACTCTTGAGCTAGGTTTACTTTTTCTTAATTCACATAATACTGGACTTTAAATAGTTTAAATTAATACACAGCAATCTAATAAAATATATATTTATTGAAGAGATTCACAAGAACAAAGAAGCTGTAGAATTAAACTTTTGCAGTACTGAATTAGATATATTGTCTGTCACAGCAGGTATGTCGTGTATTATCTGGGAGGTACTGGATCAAATAAATTACTTACTACATCAAATAAATCATCTAGTAAAACATACAATATTAATATTAAATCAAATATGTTTAAGAATTCTGCAGCCTACAGGTAGTTAGAAAGATATTCTTTTCAAAGTCTATTTAAATTCAATTCACTAAACATGCAAGTTGTGAACTATCTGGTAAAAGGCAGAAATATTCCTTTGACAGCTTTCTTTTTCTTTTCTATATTAAACTGCTTTATTAACTCTGATACTGAAATAACAGAATGGTGGTATAATCAGTACAAGTAAGTTTTCTTACACTTTTAAATTGTGGGTGAAGAGGCTTTGTTAATGAGGAGTGTTATGAGACAAACGTTTATATGATGACTATGATGTGGATCATTGCTATGCTTGTTTATTGTAACTCTTAATGAAAGGCAGCTTCCTATTACATATGCATGGAAGTCTGCTTTTTACTGTCACTGACAATTTTCTTACTTTAAGCTGCATAATATATGCTTAAAATTTATGCAGTTACTCAGACATAATGCCACATTTTAGCAGTCCCAGTCTTTTGCTATTGTGTGTTTTAAAAATCGTTTTTGTCTGACTTTTGTATTATTTTTCTTATTTGCTTTATTTAACAAGCTATCATCTTTTCCGTGTATTTATCTTCAAGAAACTCACATATTATGTATATGGAAGTCATTTAGCTATTATATAGTATTTCATAATAGCTCTTACTGGGATTTCTGGTTCAAATATGGCATAGTCCACAGGGCAGTGTCTGGTTATATCAATGGAGCATTTGCACCTGGTTCATTCTCTGCTATATAAAATGATTTTTTAATGGCTCCCAGAACAAGGAAGTGTGCCATTAATATCTGAACATATGGTAGTCTTGAGAAGACTGGACTGGGATTGAGAGAAAGGTCCACTTGTCTTGTTTCCCCATGTTTTTTTTATCCCTTAGCAGTCAGCTTTCTTCTCATTCCAACTTAGGTATGGATGTTAGCTTAGTCAATGGAGTCCCAGTGAGGCTTTGTTCTATCAGGTTGATGGTCTCACAGAAGTCAGGTGTAACATCTGTGGTTTCAGGATTCAACTTTGTATAGACTAATTTCTTGGTAAACATAATATGACTGTGGGAGAAGCAATTACAGAAATGTGCAACTGAAATTTAGAATGTGTTTTTTAAAAATAACTCAATGTAGTTTATATTATTTTGCTACAGAAAGCAGAATGCAATACAGAGGAATATTTGGAACTAAATGAGTGCTGAAAGAAGAGGAAAAAACCTGTTTCTTGAAGAGCAGCTTGAAAAATTATTTCCTTCTTATTTCCAATTGTCTTTTACTTGACTTCTAGTCCAGTACAGTTAGTAATGTACAAAATCTTCATCCCAAAAATCTAATGAGGTGAATAACAGGTAGTTTCTGCTATAAAAGATGACAAGATATCTGCTATGTTATACAGTGATTCAATCTTGGAATTGAGAAGAGGAATTGCATGGCCAGATATGTGCCCTATTGTTTCTGATTATAATTTTAAAATGTCCAGGAGTTTAGAACAAGCCAGTTTAGCCTCTGTTCCTTACCACCACATCCTCAAATCCTAACTATCATGGTTGTGGCAAAGAACCACTTGGTTAAAGGGAGCTGACATGCACATAGCAAACCAGAAACAGTATTCAGATTTTTAGATGTGTCCTGGTTTTGGCTACAATAGGGTTAATTTTCACCAGAAGCTAGGAAGGGCCAATACAGGACAGACCACCAAACCAGACAATGGGATATTCAAGAACATACTAACATGCCCAGTATAAAAGGGGCAGGGAGAAGCTGGTTGGGGGAAGTGCATGTACTTCAAGTGAGCAAAGTGGGCAGGCAGCAGTTGCGGGTACATCACTCAGTTTTCATATTTTTTCATTAGTATTATTGTTGTTATTGTTGTTTCTTCTCTCTTTTTGTTGTTCTATTAAATTCCCCTTACCTCAACACATTTTATTTTTTTTTCCTTTTTCTCCTGATTCTCCTTCCTATCCCACCTGGAGGGAGGGAGGGATGGAGGGAGGGAGTGGCCACATGGTGCTTAGTTACTGGATAGGCCTAAATCATGACAGTCCTTTTTGGCACCCAGTGTTGGGTAAAAATGGTAAAAACTGGTAAAAAACTGGTAAAAACTTTTTATATTAGTTAAATAGTGCATGGTCACAATGTTGGTCCATTTGTATGAATGGTGGTGTTATGTAAACCCTTATGTACTCTGTGTGTTCCCTATGATGGTGTTTATCACCTCTGGGAAATGGGTCAGGACTATCATCTTGCTGTATTGGATACTGACAACTTATATATCACTGGTCATGAGATTAGGCTGGTATGTGTATGTGGCCTTGTCCTTTATTAGCAATCTCTCCCAAACTATGGGAAAGACAGGGGAGGAGACTTCATCATCTTTTCACAATATTGACTCTCCCTGGAATATACAGACCAGCATGCTCTTGGTTATATGTCTTCTGAATGTGTCCCAGGTCTTGTTTAGGGTTACACAGATTTTTTCCAAGAATATCACCCAGAGATCTGCCCTGAGACTGGGTAGTTTTGAGTGGCAGTGTGAGTATGGGCAAGTGCCTGGGCCAGTGGACAACACCAGTGTTTTGGAATTTTACCCCTGAACAAATGCAGGATCCTAACAAAGTACTAAAATATCTGGAAAAAATATGTTGTCAATCTAGCAGTTCCTGAGAGACACAAATCCAGTGATTTGTTCTGGAGTCTTGCCCATGCCTACTGAATCCTTTTCAATATTATTCAGAGCCCTTGAGGGGAAAAGAAGGTCTCTGGACCTAAAAACAGACCAGGAGGCGCTGCAGCTGAACCAGAGAACCAACCTGTGCTGGTATCAGTCCCCCCTATACAGAAAAAGAAATAACACAAAAAGCAACAGTTTCCTTATTGAGAGATGAAGATGAGACAGGGCCATTGTGAGAACAGGAAGAAGAGACAGAGGTGATCACCCAATCTCTATTCCCGAGTGAGCTGTGAGATATGCAAAAGGATTTCAGCCATCGCCCAGGCAAGCAGATTATGACCTGGCTGCTCCGATGATGGGATAACAGGGCTAGTAGCTTGGAATTAGAGGGGAAGGAGGCCAAGCATCTGGGTTCCCTGTCTAGGGAACAGAGTATTGACAAGGTGACTGGAAATCAGATACAAGTCCTCAGCCTCTGAAGGCAACTCCTGTCAGGTGTAAAGGAAAGATACCTCTTCAAAGAATATGTTACATGTCACTCAGGCAAGTGGACCACCAAGGCGACTTATAATTACCTGAATTAAGATAATAATCACCTGAAACAAGAAGTTACATGAAGACCTAGATGAAGTCTAGTGTACACCACCCATGTGGTGGAAGTTTTTATGAAGTGCACCATCATCATGTGACAACTCATTGGCAGGAGCATCCTGAAAAGACGACCAGGAACAAATGGTGGATGAATTAGCTGACCAACTCCAGCAATACAAATGAAGAATCTCTTCCTCCCTATGGGCCTGTGGAGAAACTGTCCCAGGAGGTCCAGCAATTCAAAAAGGACGTGTCCTACTCTCCACCTGCATGGGCCTGCATCCCAGCTATTAGGAGTAGGTGCTCCACTGCTCAAGAGAGAATATGGAAGGTACACACCATGGAGTACCCTGTGGTTTTACCTATGTGACCAATGGAGAGGACATGAGGAAATGGAATGGAAAACCCACTACTGCACAAGTAGAAAGGAGATACTTTCAAGAAAAATGCCACACCAGTTCCACTAGAAAATTCCCCAGACAAAGTAGAAGGGCTGAGCTTCCTCCCGATCCTCTAGAAGGGACCTCTAAGTCATTTTCACAAGAACTGGGTGATTCTTACCAAGATTAGAGGGGCCCTTCCTCCAGATAGATACTAAAACTATGTTTTGCGCCGCAGCTGGGAAGAATGGTCCTACCTGGAACCTCTGGCAGAGAGCACCCGGAGAGACCCAAGGCTGACCCCTAGGGTTTTGGAGTTGGAGATACAAAGGATACAAGGCTACACTCCAACTGAAAAGAAATACTGGCAACATATGAAGGAGCTCAAGCTGTCTCAGAAGTGATCATTACTGAAGCACAGCTCCTCCTGGCACTCAACTGCTGGTGATGGGCTGGATGTTCAAAGGGAGGGTTTCTTCCACACACCATGCAACTGATGCCATATGGAGTATGTGGGTTGCACTGATAACACAATGGGCTTGAACAGGGAGCCCCAGCTGCCTGGGAATCTTGGAAGTGATTGCAAACTGGCCAGAGGGCAAAGATTTTGGGATGTTCCCAGAGGAGGAGGTGACATAGGCCAAGGAGGCCCCACCACATAACAACCAACCAGATAACAAGAAGTGATGTGCCCTGTTCACTGATGGGTCCTGTCACATGATGGGAAAACACTGACAGTGGGAAGCTACTGTGTGGAGTCCCACACAGCCACTCACCAAAGCTGCTGAAGGACAAGGTGAATCAAGTCAATTTGCAGAGGTGAAAACCATCCAGCTGGCTTTAGATATTGCTGAGTGGGAGAGGTGCCCAGGGCTCTATCTCTATACCAACTCATGGATGCCCTGTGGGGGTAGTTACAACAATGGAAGCAGAGCAACTGGCCATGCAGAGGTAAGACCATCTGGGATGCTGAATTATAGCAATATTGGCTGCTCAGGTAGAGAATCTGGTTGTGAAGGTACATCATGGGGATGGCAATGTACCCAAGAGTCAGGCTATTGAATAACATCAAGCAGCGGGTGGATCAGGCTGCTAAGATTTAAGTGATTCAGGTGTAGTTAGACTGTAAGGATGAATTGTTTCTATCTTGGTGGGCCCATGGTTTTGCCTTTTTCTCCTGATTCTCCTTCCCATCCCACTGCAGCAGGGGTGGGGGGTAGTGAGCAAGCGGCCATGTGGTGCTCAGCTACCATCTGGGCCTGAACCACAACAAGATGATTATCACATTTAAGATTGCTTGCTAAATGTTATGTGAAAGTATCTTAAGATATTTTAAAAATAAACTTAGGGGTTTTTTTTTCAGTTTTTATCAGTTTTTTCAGTTAATATCCTTTGATGGGAATGAAAATTTTATAATTCAGGCTGTGGAGAATTCTACGGCTATTGGCAGAGTAGGAAGCACCAGGTGCCAGATATAAGTATGGTCTCCAATAGCACTGCCAGCACCTATATTTATAGGACTCCTGCTGCCCAATTTATGGAATGAGATTTGGTTCTGCATGACATCTTCAGGTGAATTAATACCCACATAGAATAGTACAAGTAACTGAAATGTTTTCAAGGTCAGTTCTGCATTAACCAGGATGCCTTATTGGCTGTCTTCAACATTTGGCACTGCTTTGTCTTTCAGATGATAGTCTTCAACCCTGTTTCCCTTTGGAATACAATGTACCCACCCTTGTACAGCGTTAGCAAGTAAGAACACAACACACTGATCTATAAAGCAGCAGTGTTTGTTTTGTCCCCTTCTAAGCTGTCTCACAAATCATCCAAGCTACGTAATGAAAACTTAAATACAAACCATTTCATGTCAGACAACAGAACTAACTAGCCTAACACACAGCGGGCAGCACTCAAACAGCAGATGTAAAGCAGTGTCTGACAGATATTAGGGCAAGTCAACCTCACAAAAACAGGATCAATGTTCTGCTCATATGAATGGCAAGTTAAATAAAGAATAGCAAAAACAAACTACATATTTTCCAATAACTTTGATCAGTTCCTTCTCTTGTGGGCAATTTTGTTTGCATCTTTTGTTTGGAATTGTTTGGTTCATTTTAGATTAAAATATTTTTATAAGTCTTGAGAGGCACTGCAAAAAACCCAAAAAGATGTATCATCTTATTATCTCCTCTGTAAAATGTAAAAATGTACTTCTCCATGAGAAACTGCTCAGCTGAATTATTCTTATGGAAACATATTGCTAATAGCATGTATGGATATTTCTTCTGTGTCTCAACTAAAATCAAGTGTCAGCAAGTTGATTTTTCATTCCTTTCCTGACACAGGAAGGGAATGAAAAAAATCAGTATCAGTTGAATTTATTTTCATTAGGTGGGAGAGTGGGGAGAGAAAGGCTTTGTCTCTTAAGACCAACAAATTCAAAGATCATATTGTCTTACTGAAGTAGTAGAACACCATGAAAAGCAAAGACCAATCTGAGTATAGACTTTGACAAAAACTTCATGTAAATCAAATCCTAAGTATGGCTGGTACAAACACACCATCCGTGTTAGCTCACCACTGAGAAGGTATTGTCAGGAACCGAAATGGAATCTTTACAAACTGTGAGACAAGAGATGTGTAGCAGGTCAGAGTTTCACTAATTTGAAATGTAATCAATGCCAGGCATAATTAAGATATTTTTCATATTCTTTTAAGGGCACTCTCTAAAACAAATTTTTAATGTTTTTATATTTTAAAATAATGGTGAATATGGCCAATGGCTAGCATTCATGGCACAATATTAGAACACAATCTTATGCTTTTGAATAGAAAATGGGAAATTAGTATAATCAAAGAACATCTGATTCTGAGCTTCCTCGTTCTGGACCACTGACAAAAGTGGTCCTGTCCAAAAAGTACCTCCTGTCCAAGATTTGAAACATTTCTCTTCAGTTTTTCTTCTTAAATGCAGTTTCAGAAGCAGTGACACACCCCAGTACCCATAGGTAGTGATTCATGTATTCCTGAAAATTACTTGCTTTGTTGAGTGCAAAACAGTTAGACATAATTTGCCTAGTTCTACAGACATCATGGTGATGGTCACAAGGTAAAGCCTGGACTGAAACAGATGCAAGAAATAGGGACAAGGTGGTGAGCAGATATTTAGCCTCATACATTTATCAGTTTGCCACAAAGTTTGTGGTGCAGTTCTGCCTTTTAGGGCCTGATGCACACTCTCTTCTTTTTCTTCCATTTCTTGTAAAAAAAGGGTTTCAACAGACTTCACAATATTTCAGAATGTTGGCTTATGAATAGAAAAAGGAAGATTAGTCAAATAGAAAAACAAAAAACAACCTACCAACCAAAACCACACACAAAAAAAAAATAGTCAAACCCACAAAGATGCTCCTGAATCATAACCTAGAGTCCAACCTATGGAAACTAGCTTTGTAACTAGATGAAAGAAGGTCTTTCAGGAATTTATTATCTTTTCTCTACATTAAACAGAAGAAAAACTTGACCCTTAGCCTTCGATATTCCAGGTGGATGTACTGAAAGTAGAAGGAGGTAAATAACACTGCCACAACCATAGTTTATACATTCAGTTCTAATCAAGAGATCCCAAATAATCAAGTTTGGTCAAATTCTCTGAGTGACCCAAAATAATAATTCTCATTTTAATTCTGTGTGTCATTTTTTTTTTGTTGTTTGTTTGCTTGTTTTTTAAATTTAACTTTAATTAACTGAGCTGTAACACCAGCTTTTGTGTGGCTAAATGTTTGTGAGGCAAATGCCATCCTAAATAATATATATTTTCCAATGATAAATTTGAGAACTACTTCATTAGGTTTTAAGAAGCATAAAAAGCATAACTGCTTCAGAAACTTCCAGTTCTGAAAATCAGATCACATGAAGAAAGGACTTAAATAATAAGAATTTGACATTTGAAACAAAGCAAAACAATTTGATGTGTCAAAGTTAGACATAGATCAGAGAGATCTTCAGTGGTTATGCTGTAGATACTTCTTTTCAGTGGCATTATAGGAATCAGTGTCTGGGGATAATGAATCTATAATTTTTCCAACAAATACTTCCTTTTTGTCATGGATAACAGATGGTGTAACTGCTCTATGATATTAATATAAAAGATTTTGAAAACTTTCTGTATCTTTTGCATCATGAATACTCTCTTAGCAATGACTTAAAATAAAAATTCCTAAATCTGTCAGACCATGCTAGGCACTCTAGTGCACTGGACTTATTACATGTGTAAATTAATTTACAGGCATTTTCATTTGTTTCAGTGCTATAAGTTTTTATAAATATTGGTCTGAACAATTTGTCATAACACAATGGCTTTATCTGTTATCTTCATAGTATATTCAAAGAACTAAATGAAACATCTTTGATGATGAAGTATACTCTAGGATTGTAGCACTCAGTATTTTCACTTTAATCAATCCCAGCAGAGATATCTTATTATAGTAGATCAAACAAATTGCACTTTTGATTTAGTTTGAATCTAGTGTGGCTGAATAAACTACATTTTTTTTCCTTACTGTATGGCTGATAATGAGCAAATGGATAACCAGATGGCATAATTTTCGTAAAATTTCCATGACACATACTGTAGCATATAAAAAGACACATTCATAAAGTGTCCTATCTTCTGACACATATCTCAATTCATTCAAGTAAAAATTGGCGCAGAAGCTACTGTTTTTCCACATAACTGTTCACTATTAAAATGTATAAATGGGAAATCTCAATATGAGAAACAGCACCTTTTAACTACATATACAACTAGTTTTGTCACATTTTTTTCTTTGTACTTCCTAATTATTTTATAGCAGGAAGTTCTTGAGAAGACATAACAAGATTTAAATACTTCAAGATGTACAAGTTTACAAATGGATTTTGTTACCTTCAGTCAAAATAAATTAACTCTAAAACAAATACTTATTTCAGGAGGAAATTAAGGCTTGCACAGTAAGCTAGTAAAAGGCATCTGAATAATTTCAATCCTTCACAAAGGAAGGTAGTAGTAAGCCTTCAGCAAAGACCAGTCTACATAGGTGAGTCTCTAGTTTTGGTTATACATATCTTATATTCTTCTTGTAGCATGTAAAGCTTTTTTTCTTTGGATTGGCAAAGGGATTTTTTTTTTGTGCAGATACCCATGGTATTTTGTTGTTGTTTCTAAAACCCATTGTTTTATTGACATTTTGGCCCTTTACATGAGAGATCAGAACTCCTGAACAGGATGGTCTGTCATTGTCCAGATGATGCAAGAGTCCTTGGAACAATATCTTCAGCCAGATTTGGTGAGACATCATGAGATGCCATTCTAGTAATTTTTCATCTCAAAGTAGTTTGGATAGCAGCCTTGTTTTCTGGACTCCACTGACTGCCTTGTGTTTTTTTTCCATTGACTTAGACATCCACCTCAAAATAGACACCTACTTCTAGGCGGCTAGAGCTGGAACACAATAACACTCATGTTTCTTCTTTTTCTGGCAATTTTCTTCAACATTTTTTAAAGATAAAATCATCAGTTTAAGTATTCAGCAATCAATAGTCATCTCTTGTACTTCCTAAAGATAATAGAGGGATTTTTAAGCTGTATTTACAAAAAATTTCTCAACTGATTTAGGTGATTTTCTTCTCAAAAATCTCCTAGAAGAAATTTAGATATTTGTCTAAATACAGAAAAGGACAATTCTGCATCACTTTCTTCACAAACCATTTTCCTTTTCAAGTGGACAAAAACTCAGTTATAAAAATATTTTACCTTGTATTTAAATTGTTGTAATGTGATAACTTTTCTTTTTTCCCAGCAGAGGGTGAGAAAAGAAAATGTTAAGAATTCCTCACAGTCATTTTTCATTTACACTACAAGCTTTACATTAAAGAAAAAATATTTTTCCTTATAGAAAGGCCACCACAATCCAGGAGCTTTGAACTATAAAGTACTAAGTGTATATAAAGGATAAAAATATCTTTTAAGCTTTGCTTGAACTGTAGATAACTATTTAGTTTTTGAATCAGTACTGCACAGGACTGATACGCCAAGTCTCTGTGAAAACTACTTTATGAACCAGTATTCTGCAAAATGAGAGTGGCTTGGTCACATCTATGGAAACAGGAAATTCTCTTCCACTCCAGACATAGCAGATTGACCTCAGAAATTTCATCTAATGCATGGAGGAGGAGCAGTGTGTAGCATCTAGGAGAGAATGTAGTCACCAGAGAGAACCTGGGCTTGTCATGCCATGATTAGCCCTTACTATCATGTGCCCTGGCCTGTGGAAACCTCTGTATCATGCAATCTGACCTGTGAATCCCTTTTGTCACATGATCCAATGTGCAGCATCTCTTGCAGTTGAATAGAATGTAAACCAACTGATTTGTTATACTGTTTTCTTCAGCTTAGCTTGAATTCAATTTTCTGTACTGACTTACAACATAAAAGGTACAAAAATTTTGTGCACCTATGGTAATATTTTGTCATTTCACTGCACTTGGTTGATCTCTCAGATGCTGAAAACTGCTCCACCAGAAAGTAAAACTGCAGTGTAATCTTTGAATGTAAGTTTTACTTATCTGGTCCTGGTATTGCCAGAACCCAAATGCCTTATCTGGTTAAATCACAAGCATTTTAAAAGACTAGCAGATATAGTATTGTAAATATTCTGATTCTGTATCTAAAGTGCACACTCTTCCCTTGGTAGTCTAATTTACTTTATGGCTCAATAAAGTGAGGTCATCAAAAGCAGATGAGTTTCCTTATAAACCAGGTACATGTAGGATGCAATCTAACATTTCTTAATTTTCTATTTGAAGAACCATGTAAATTGACATTCTCCAACTTCTTACGTTAGCACAATCTTTCCCCTGTCTGAATATGTTTTGGTTCCTTCTTGAACATTCTCCATTTTGAAGATAGTTTTTAGTTCTGAATATCAAATCATCTAGACATATTTTTCAGTGAGCTATAGGTGTGTTACTTCTAGTCTATTGCCATCACATGTGTCTCCAAAGATTAATGTCAGCAGGGACATTAATAACAACAGCATCCTCAATGACCCATTAGCTATGACAAAGCTCCCACTGTAGATGTTCATTAGACTGACTCTCCTGAAGCCCACCATATTAGATTTGTGGGAGGAATCTGCATATGCCTTAGGATTGTTTTTGGCCTCTAAGGCCAAATATATATTTTACAAAAAGAACATGTCTCTCTTACCCTGTCAAGAAAAACAAGATCCTGTGGCCTATGCAGTTTGGTGGCCTTGCCTTACTTTTATTCCCCTCTTACGGTAGGAAGCTGGTCACTCTGGGAATATAAGGCAAAGAAAGCAAACAGCTGGGCTGTTTTAAAGCCCCTGTACACCCCAAATGCTACCTTTGGCATAGCTCAGATGTGTATAGTATTAAATACCATGTATATTTTCTTGCTTCACTACTACTATTGCTCAGCAAAATCCTCTTGGCTCAGGTGGATTTCCCCAGGATCCCAGGGCCTTGAGTCTCCACAGAGGCATGCTCTGATAGCAGGTCTCTCTCTCACGTCTCTGCAAAAAATTTCCTCCTATTGTTCTGCACCGGTGTCCCCTTAGCCTTTAGCAAAAAGTCCTCTGTTTACCATAAACCTTTCTTTGGGTTTTATCTTATGATTCATCGCTTGGATGAGTGGAACCAGTCACCGGGTGAACTGTTGCCTACCTCCCAAAAGCATACCCAGAAGGAATTTTCTGCCTTAGGCCATGGAGAAAATGCAATTTCACAAACATTTCTTTCTGGCACTAAAATCTGGCTTAAGATATCTCTACCATCCTGAGACACTCATCTTTGCTCTAAACACTTTTTTTTTTTTTTTAATTACCCCTGTTGCAGTCCACACCTAAATGTTGCACAGTAAAGTTGCACAGTGAAACTACACCTTTTTCATTTAAAACAATGCAGAAGGGTGGGGGATTTCAAAACTCATTTCAACTTGTTAGAGAAAATTGGTTGGAACTATACACTTACTTTGCATCTTGTATTGTCTAGAAAAAGCTAGGTAGTTATCACTGATTTTTGATTGTCTTCTGTGCCAACACAAATATGCCGGTGCAACACAAGCACTAGTAGCCATTCCTTCTCTATTCCACACTGAAAAGAGAATTTCTTTGAATAAAATGAATCTTAAAATGAATCTTAATTAAACTATAATAAAGACTCCATTTCTCACTCATGATATGTAACCAATTTCATGTCAAACACAAGAATTACTCAACTGGAATACCAGTGTTTTACAATAATGAGACTAGCATAGTTTCAAATGGTCATACACTCAGTTTAGATTTTTAATTTGACTGTTAATTGAGAAATTGTGTATTCTTTGCACAGCTGTGCTATTACTATCCTTTACTTTCAAATTTTATGACATTTCTCTACTAAGACCTGAAGTATATTCACAAAAGGGAAAACCAATGAGGTAGTTTGAGTTAAGCAAAACTATATTATGTCCATTGTATACACAAACCTAAATGGACTTTGGTTAAATAGTAAAGTACTGAACAATGATTTGCATTTGATTTGATTTGCATTCAGAACATAAATGTGGTTTAGGTGTCCAGTATTTGGATAAACTGCACTAAGTTTTCTCAGTTCTACTTGTTCTTACACAATAAGAGTTTCACTTGCCTTACCTTCTCATAATGATCCCTCAGGCTACATTCACCCATGCAAAGAATGATCATATCTGGAATGTGAAGATTTTATCCTGGCCAAGAAAGACTTCTGCCTTCTCAATGTAACAACATAGTGCAGAGATCACATCAGACTTTTACATATTCATCAACAATTTTCCCTTGATAGAACTCTGTTTTGTGTCTTTTTAAGTAAATTTATAGCATCGGTACTGTTATCAGGTGCAGGGTATCAGTTCTTGATACAAGTTCAGCTCTGATATACAAAGATATACATCAACAGTACCACTTTTCTTGGTACACTGAACAGTTATTTTTCAACACATTTCTTTTTAAGAATGTATTTCTCAGAAAACCTTCATAATTCCAAGGTTCTAGGCAGATCTTAACTAGTTCAGCATTGTCCTGGTTTGAGAAACAACAGAACTAATTCTGTTCTAAATGGCAAAGCCAGTTTAGCTTTAATCTAGCTAACTATGTGTCAGGAGTGGTCAAGATGTGGCTCACAGAATCTGGCATGAAATTTATAAAACCATTGGTCTATACTCAGAGACACAGGGAAAAACAACATTTTTGTTAGTACTGTTACTTAAGCAGATCATGTCCTTGCTAGAGCTTTCACAGGGGAATCTTCTAGACTTAAATCAGCAGGATTTGAGCAGATGCTGATTGTCAAGCATATACTGAAATGTTTTGCTAGTCTAGGGTGTGGAGTCAGGAGACAGAGCTGAACTGTGTCAGAATAAGCTCCATAGCTCAGAACAACTGCTGAGGAAAGCAGCTGCTACAGGCACCATTTGTCATTACATTCCAGCATTAGCATATTACAACAAGGGTACAATTTAAAAAGAAAAATACACACCACCATCCCGCCTCAACACACATTAAAGATATTAAAAGACTATCCTATAGGGTCTATAAATGCCAAATTCTGTTCAACTTGAACGATTGTTACATTTCTGCAGTAGTGTAGGGCTGGCAGTCTCACTCAGCAAGATTAAAAACTGGGATTTTTTCCGATCAGGTCAGAGCACTGAAGAAGTGGAGGCCAAATATTTATAGCATTCAGTGACTTGTGTAATGCTTTCTCCACTAGTCCTTTTGTTATTGTTCTTGTGTGGGGTTTTTTTGTGGTTTTGGCTGTGTTCTTTTTTTTTTTTTTTTTTTTTTTTTTTTTTTAATAATGGAGTTCACAATAAATATACATTCATTTTGGGTATGTGCAATAACTTACTATTTCTACAAATATATTATGGAATCAGGCTTCCCTGAGAGATTCCATCAAATGGGACATTATTGTTTTAGACTGAAGACATCTCACAGAAGCACAGAATCACAGAATATTAAGGGTTGGAAGAGACCTTGAAAGATTATCTAGTCCAACTCCCCTTCCAGAGCAGAACCACCTAGAGCAGGTCACATAGGAACATGTCCAGGTGGGTTTTAAATGTCTCCAGAGAAGGAAGCTCGACAACCCTTCTGGGCAGCCTGTTCCAGTGCTCTGTCACCCTCACAGTGAAAAAGTTTTTCCTTATGTTTCTGTGGAACCTATTATGCTCCAGCTTGCATCTGTTGCCCCTTGTCCTATCATTGGACATAACAGAGAAGAGTCTGGCTCCATCCTCCTGACACTTGTCCTTTACATATTTACAAACATTAATAAAAACAATAAACAATGATTTATAAACAAAACAATAAAAATTAATAAACACCCCTCAGTCTCCTCTTTTCCAAGCTAAAGAGACCCAGCTCCCTCAGCCTTTCTTCATAAGGGAGATAGATGCTCCACTCCCTTAATCATCTTTGTGGCTCTGCGCTGGACTCTTTCAAGCAGTTTCCTGTCCTTGAACTGAGGGGCCCAGAACTGAACAATATTCCAGATGTGGTCTCACTAGGGCAGAGTAGACAGAGAGGAGAACGTTTCTTGACCTACTAACCACATCCATTCCAATACACCCTGGGATGCCATTTGCCTTCTTGGCCTTGAGGGCACATTGCTGGCTCATGGTCATCCTGCTGTCCACCAGGACCCCCTGGTGCCCTTCCCCTCTGCTACTCTCTAACAAGTCAGTCCCCTACTTATACTGGCACCTGGGGTTATTCTTTCCCAGACTCAAGGCTCTACACTTGCCCTTGTTGTATTTCATTTGATTTCTCCCTGCCCAACTCTCCAGCCTGTCCAGGTCTCACTGAATG
>WTSP01018536.1:0-44084 GCA_025331215.1 Actenoides lindsayi
CCTCTTTTTTTTGCTGGGCTCCCTATTTATTTATTTATTTATTTATTTATTTTGCGAGGTACCACCCGGTGCCAGTTGTGCCCGGCTGCAGGGTGGAGCACCCGCTGCACTGGCATACCCTCTCCCCCCCTGCCCCTTGTAGCATTTGGCACCTTGCTGACAAAGAGTTATTTTTAGTTTGCTTCCTTTTTTTTCCCAAAAATTAACAGGTTTGGGGGGAATCTGAATTCTGCTAGTGAGGACACAGGGCTGGCAGCCGGCCCTGAAAGGAGGAGGTGGCTGAAAAATGTCCTGCGGGGGAAAGTATCCAACAAACCCATTCTTTTTCCCCAAAAAATAATAAAAAAAATCCTAACCAGCAACACTGTTTAACTGTCACAAGTGCTGCCTGTGCAGATAAGGTCCCTCCTGCCTTGTTCTGACTGGCAACACAGCTTTGTAAGGACAGGGCTGTCCAAGCCCTCGTTGGCATTTGGGATGCGGGGGACTCCCCGCTTTGCTGGCTCCTTGCGGCACTGAGAAGCCACCTGTTTCTGTAAAGAACATAAATGAGTGGGAATCGAGGAGGAAAAGGGGGTTTGGGAAGGTGGCTCCCTGGAAAAGCTCAGGGCAGGAGGCACGTGAGAGGGAGGGAGAGCTGAGCTTCAACCGGGTGCCGAGGGCAGGATGGCGATGGCTGAGAGCACCCGCACGGCACCTGCCCTGCTGACCACTGCACGTCTCCTTGTATAGAGTACTCCATCCCCGTCCACAAATACTTCTTCCCCTTCATCTTCCTCCTGGGGATGTTCCTGTGGTCCCTGCTAGAGTACCTCATCCATCGCTTTGTCTTCCACATGAAGCCGCCCGCTAGTAACTACTATCTCATCACGCTGCATTTCTTGCTGCATGGGCAGCATCACAAGGTGAGTTGCAGCTCACGCCTCTGCCAGTGCCCTCCGGGCCGTGGGAACAGTGGCCTCTGCTCAGGCAGAGCCTGTTTGTGCCTGTTCGATGTGACTCGTGGCATCTTCGCCCCAAGCGGGGCCCTTACCTAACACCGGCGAGGTCTGCAAGACAGAGCTGGAGTTCAATCTGCGTGCTCTGGCTGGGTGAGGGAGAAGACCAAAAAAGCCATGGCTCCCTCTAGCTTCACTGGAGGAAACGTCCTCATGGAGCTCGGGGACCTGGCAGCCAAAGCTACCAGCTCTCCAGCCACCTTGGTGTGGGAGAGGGGCTGCTCTTGCCACCCAGGGATGGGGGTTGGGGACTGGTTTGGTGTTGGCTTTTCCCAAATGGGAAATAACTTAGTGGGGAAGTGCTGGGGACGTGGGGTGAGTTCGGAGCCAGCTTTCCCACCATCCTTCTCTGCTTCCAGTCTCCCTTCGACAGCTCCCGCCTGGTCTTCCCTCCCGTGCCGGCCTCGCTGGTGATCGGCTTCTTCTATGGCATCCTGCAGCTGATGCTGCCCGAGGTGCTGGGGCTCTCCGTGTTTGTCGGCGGGCTCTGCGGCTACGTCATCTACGACATGATGCACTATTACCTCCACTACGGCTCGCCGAAAAAGGGCACCTACCTGTATGGCCTGAAGGCTTATCACGTCAAGCACCACTTTGAACACCAAAAATCAGGTAGCCCCACGTTCCCCGGGCGTGTTGGCGAGGACAAGGGCTGTCGAAGCCCAGTCTGCCTGCCTGCGTGCAGCTGACACTCTGAAATATTTGGGATTTGGGAGGGGGAATTCCCAGTGTTGCTGGGAAAGTGGCGTGCGAGGTGTTGCAGCCCCATGGGGCATATTTCTCTGTCCCTGGGCTGAGGATGAGGAGCTGGCAGAGCGTGGGAGTGAGGGCAGCAGCCTGTCTTGCCAACGGGTACCTGGGGATGCCGGGGTGGAAGCAGAGCCCCAGGGTAGCTGGGATTTGGGGATGTGGGTGCCCATCCCCAGGGCAGGGCACGTCCAACCCTGCTGGGAGGAATTGGTGAGCACAAGGTGAGGCCACAGGTTTCTCTGAGTCTGCCTTACACCTTCCCCAGCCCAGCACTTGCTCAACCTGCCCTTTGCCCGGTTTCCTAGGAGAAAACGCCCCATCCAGATAAGCTATCGTCCATGGGCCTGGTGGCATGGCCCAGCCAGCTCCTTCTGCTCCCCCTGCTCTTCCTCCTGGCCCTCTCTTTGCCTTCCTCTCTCTCTAAAACACATTACTATGGAGCAAGTTGCACCCTGTCCCTGGCAGCATGCCGGTGATGGCGGTGCCCAGGGCTGAGCGCTCTCTTCCCTGCCCCCAGGCTTTGGCATCAGCACCCGCTTCTGGGATCACCCCTTCCGGACGCTCATCCCCGAGGAGACCTTCGAGAAAGAGGATTGATGGCCCCAGCATGGCATCCGGCTCCCAGCTCCTGGGGCTGGCATCCCTCCCCAGTTCTCGGTGAGCCCCCTTCCCGGGGGCTGTGCCACAGTGGTGGCCCCTTACCGGGGTCATCCCCGTGGTGTGCCGTGGTCAAGCTGTGGCACTGCCAAGGGGGATGAGGGGGTGAGGATGCGGGGAAAGGGGAGGAGGAGGTTGCGTGGGGCTCCCTGGGGGGGGATCTCCTGCCCCTTCCTCGCCGCCCTCCCACTCCAGGCCATGGATGCACGGGCACATCTGCTGCCCAAGAGATGAAGTGCCTGATGCCACCCTCCCTCCTCTGCCCTGGCACCTTGCTGGAGCTCCTCCCTGAGCCTCTGGCCCTCCTGGGGTGCCCTCTCCCTGTGGCACCCAGCATGCTGCCGTTAACCCCGTCACCTAACTCGTGCCGAAGGGCTTCTGTACCCTGGGTCCTTCTCCTGGCCCGAACCCAGCACAGGGTCTTCTTGGCCTGCAGCCCTTGGGGTGGGGATACTGCAGGCCTGGATTTTGCCTTTTTCTAACGAGTGCACTGGTATCTCTCTGGCAGATTTATCAAGTTCATGGTTTTTGTAGATATTGGCTACTTGAAACTCAAACTCGAATGAACAGAATTACTATGAGATGCCTTTTTTGCTGATCCTGTGATTTATTATTTTTTTTTCTAATGTTTACTTCAGATATTTAAAGGTTCGGAATAAAGTTATATGTAAAAGTGCAGACACTACAATTGTAAATAAACTGTATATTTTGAAAAATAAAGCCTTTTAAAAAGGGTCCGGCAAACGTGTCCCTTGGGGTCGCTCCCACCTTCTCCCACCCTCACTCCATCCCTTCCCAAGCACCCATGGCCTTCGGTGCCATGGTACCTTGAGGTCACCTTTCTCTGTAATCCCCCTCCCTGCTGATGTAAGCCGTGCTGTCAGTCGGGGCGAGGGGGAGGGAGATGCTTCTTGCATGACGCCGGGTTCTCTGTAAGTGAAAACTGCCCCAATCCACCACCTCACTTCTCCAAAGTTGGGCAACGGTGTCATGTGCTTCCCAAAATCAGCCTGGCCCCTTGATGACGTCACCCACAAAGCTTCCTGTGCTCCCAGCAGAAGTCAAGCGTTGTTTCCAGCACTGGTGCCGCAGCCTACTTCCTTGGGTGCTGAGCGGTCACAGAATCCCAGCATGGGGGGGGGTTGGAAGGGACCTCTAGAGATCATCTGGTCCAACCCCCCTGCTCCAGCAGGGTCACCCAGAGCAGGGGGCCCAGGATCCCATTGTCCAGGTGGCTTTGGAATCTCTCCAGAGAAGGAGACTCCACAACCTCTCTGGGCAGCCTGGGCCAGGCTCTGACACCTTCACACCAAAGAAGCTTTTCCTCCTGTTCAGAGGATCCTGAGCTGCAGGGATGGGAGCAGAAGGTCCCAAAGGACCTGCATCCCTTTTGTGAGATGTATATGATGTGGAGAGTCCTGCTGTCCAGGGCTGAGATGATGCCAAGTGTGTTGCAGTGCCCTGGAGAAGCCTTGGCCCAGCAGAAGGGGTTGGGGTGCTTGAAATATCAGCAACTGTCAGGATGGGGGGGCACAGCCAGCCTCTCCCCTCCCCTTCTTCCCAATGTGCTTCCTGGGGGCAATTCCTTTTTCCAGCAGGCAAAACCCAGCGCAGGGGACACAGCCCGCCCGGCCCCTTCCTCCCAAGCAGCTTTCCGGGAGCTGGGGCGACGTGAGAAGTGGCAGCAGATTGCACAATGTCCCTTCCGCTGCCCTGGGGAGCAGCTACCGGGGAAAGCACCCTATAAACCCGCGCTCATCCTGCCCTGCCTCTCCAGTCTGCGAGGCGGAGGCAGCTGACACAGGACCAGGTAAACCCAGCTCATTTTTTACTAGGAGGGTGCTGGAGCCCTGGCCCAGGCTGCCCAGAGAGGTTGTGGAGCCTCCTTCTCTGGAGAGATACCAAACCCTCCTGGACAATGGGATCCTGGGCCCCCTGCTCTGGGTGACCCTGCTGGAGCAGGGGGGTTGGACCAGATGATCTCCACAGGTCACTTCCAACCCCGCCACATTGGGATTCTGTGATTTTTCTTAGCGAGCGAACGAGCTTCTTCCCTGGGAGTCGTGTGGAGGGAGACTGAAGAGGAAGGGAGAGTGGCTGTCCCACATTTCTGGGTGCGTATCTCTCATTTCTGGGTGCATGTTTGTTTCCAGCCAGTAGAGCCTAGCACCTCTCTCTTGGCACTGGCTCCATCCCTGGTATGGGTGCTGCTGCTAATTTAACAGGAGCATTTTTCCATCCCTGCTGCCTGGATGTGGGCTGGGGAGCAGGGACTGTCCCTGCGGGGATGCTGAGCACCGAGAAAGAGGTTGATTTAAAATGGACAATGCAGGGCTAGGGGGGGAAGCATGGAGAAGCTGGGGGCGTCAGGGCTGTGGAGGTGTGAAAAGTTTTATTAGATGGATAACAACAGAAACACACATTGGCTAGAAGTGAAAATGGATCTTTATGGGTCAAAGCTGTAGGCTCAGCAGGCAGGACCCCAGGGTGGTACGGGGCTGGTGTTGGGGAGCACTGCCCGGGGGATGCTCCTCAGGTCATTGCTGACCCTGCTTTTTGGTGTGTAGGCTCTCTGGGCGTGCTTAGCACCAAATTATTTACATAAATCAAGCCAAAACATCTCTTGCTAATATGGAAAGAGATGCGCCCATAGACCTGGAGGGTGGTGTGCTATGTTAAGGCTGTTCTTTAAGGTGGAAGGCGTGGAAGAGCCACATCCAGCTGATCTCTGAGCGCTACCCAAGGCTCACCACCACCAGACGTTGCCAGCCCATATCCTCAGTGGTCAAGGCCTTTGCTGAGAGCATGGACATTGTGGAGAGGGTCCTCTCTGTGGCCCAGGCCATCTACGCCCAACTCGAGCAGGTGAAGTGCTGTAAGCACCAGTGCCAGCGCCTCGTGGAGCGCATCCAGATCCTCCTGGAGCCCGTGAGGATCCTCAAGGCTCAGCCACCAAAACACATCTCCCACCATGAAGAGGCACTGCTGAAGAAGCTGCTTCAGGCACTGGGGGAAGCCCAGAATCTGGTGATGAAATACAGCCAGACCAGCTGGATCCAGAAGTTCCTGAGAGCCCGCAGCACCGGGGAGGAGTTTATCTGGGTGAACGAGAGCCTGGGGGACATCGCCCAAGGGCTCTCGCTCCTGCTGCAGGCAGAGCAGAAGACAACTTTCCTGGAGGCTTTCCAGACAAAGACATGTCGCAGGCAGGATGCTGAGGACCTGAGGGACGACAGGGCTTTCTTGGACCAGGTGATCGCAAGTAAGTGAGCACTTAACAAACCCGCTTTCCCTAAGATCAACAGTTGGCACCTCTCCCCAGCTGCTGACCAGCTTTGTCTTGGTGTCCACAGCCAAGGAGATCTAAAGGGGCATTTAAACCATGTGAAAAACTAACCGCATCAGTTCTGCATGTTCGTCCAGCAGCCTCACCTCTGGGTGTTTCTGTCCCCAGGTACTGAGGAGCCCCAAAACGTGGGTGGGGAGATCTACATCGATAGGCAGTGTATGGAGAGCAAGGTAGACTGGATGCAAAGTGAGCTGAACAAAATCGTGCACGTGATGGAGTGTAAGTCGGTGTCGCACCTCTTGGCACCCTCTGCGCTGTGTCCTTTCCCCCTGAGCCCTGCCTAATGTGTCCCTTGTCCCCTCATGGCTCACGGCGGGAGCAGCCTTGAAGAAAGTCAACGTTGGTAAAAGAGAAGACATCACTGAGATCGAGCGGCACCAGCTCACCATCTACAGGCACCTGCAGGACACTGAGACCTACGACCTCTACAAGGGCGAGTACCTCAAGTACCCCGTTGCCATCCAAACCTTCAAGAGGCCGCTGACCACCGACCCAGCGTGAGTTGTCCTGGGTGGGAGTGACAATGGGGCGTCTGGGATGGGAGGGTGGCACAGTGTCACATCATGACCTTGTTCCATGATCTCACCGTGCTGTCCCTTTCTGCAGGAAGGTGAGAGACATCTTCATGAAGGAGATTCAGACCCTGAAGAAGTTTGAGTCTCCAAACATCCTGCGCATGTACGGTATCTGCATTGAGGAGAAAGGTAGGACATCTCACATTAATGTCACTGTCACCCTTTCCCCACCCTGCCTGCCCCCAGCGTTAACTGGTGGCAGACGGTTCCTCATGGTCGCCTGCTGAGAGGTGACACAGGCAGGATGCTCAGGGTTTTGCCTTACAGATGGGAGCCCCTGCTTCTCCATCGTCATGGAATACTGCAAGCACGGGACACTCCAGGATGTGCTGGCCAAGCAACGGCATCTCTCCTGGGAGGTCCGCATTCGGATGGCCCTGGGAGCTGCCAGAGGTCTTTACAGGTGAGCTCCCACGTGAATCAGTGGGTTAGTCCACCTCAGATTCATCCTCAGCTTCCTGGTATCCCTCACTAAGCAGTGGTATCCTATTAGACATCGGTTCCACCACCTTGGGACACTGGGATGAGAGGCTGATGAAGAGGTAGGCAGTGGGTTTGGGTGCAGTAGAGCCCATGTCCCCATGTCACTGGCCCATATATCTGGCTTCAAGCCTGCAAAGGCCTGGAAGGGAGAAATCCCCTTCCCCACACTCATAGGGCAGCTTGAGGACCACCCTACAGAATGGCCACTGCCCTTACAGGTCCTGCTCATCCACAAGCCTCATTATATTTGCCCACGGTGGCTCTTTCACCACCTGCTGGAAATGTTGGCTTGTCAGGGTTGGTCCACCAAGACACGCAGAGAACTGCTGACTTCTCTGGGTGCCTGTCAGTCCATCCCCGACACAGCAGGAAGGAGCCCCAAGCTGGGGATGGGTCCATCACCAGCTTGGGTGACCCTTGGTTCTGTCTGGCTGCAGGTTGCACCAGACAGAGGAGAAGTCCCGGCTCCATGGCTGCATCTGCAGTAGCAAGTTCCTGGTGGCTGGGGATTACTGTGTCAAGGTAAGGGCCACACTTGGAGAAGCTTTTGGGAGTTTTGCATGGTTTTTGTGGCTGTCTTCCTCTACCAGAACTAAAGAGAATTATGATGGGCCAGAATAAAACCTGAGGTAGAGCCAACTCCTCTGTCCCCATAGACACTTATACCTAGATTCATCGTCAGCTCTGTTTGAGCATCAGCAAAGTGAGTGCTTCTGAGCCACCCACCCTGGGATGAGCTGAAGCTGGGGCACTTCACCTGCCTTCACCTGTGGTTTCACTCACAGGAAGAGCCATGTGCCGGGCAGCACATGTGTCTGCACGACAGCCTTTGTTGCCCAGGGCACCTTGCTCTGTTTTCTCCTTCTCGGGGCAGCTCCCAGCTGTTTCCACAAGCTGCATTTTCTACCACTTCTCTCTTTCTCAATCAGCTGTCGGGATTTGAGCTGTGTGAAACAGAGTCATCCATCAAGAGGAAAGCCAAGAAGAACTGGAAGCGTGTCTCTATGTTGGCTTACGTTGCCCCTGAGAACCTGAAAGACATCAACTACCCCTACAAGAGGCCCTGTGAAATCTACAGGTGTGTCCAGCTCTCCCAGGAGATGCTCGTAAGCAGGCAGATGTCTGCCAGAGTAGCTGTTGAGCTGTGGAAGAAGGGCAGGTTGAATTGGACAAATAAACAGCCACTTGCAGTTGGCATGGCCCAACAGTCCCCTCTGCTAGAAGGGAGGAGGACATCACAGTGGGTTGAACGCTGACACTCTTGCTTGTCTCCTTCCAGCTTTGGGATCGTGCTGTGGGAGATTGCGACCTCCAAAATCCCATTTGAAGGTGAGACCTTGAAGGTATCTGATCCCCTGTGTGGAAGCCACACGGCCCAGTGCGGCTGTGGTCTGGGGCTCGATGCTCCCTGCTCCTTCCCACAGCATCCTGCAGCGTGCGAGTCCCAGTGGCAGTGCCCGGTAGACCTGGCTCTGCACGGCAGCTTCATAGCTTCTCAGGGCACTAAACACAGCAAAAGCATTTCAGCAACAAGCTTAAACCACAAACATGAAAGAAATGTTTGTTTCTATTTGATGTTCCTGTGCATTGAAGCATAAACACATCTCCTTGCTCCACCGGAGCCCAACGACTTCACACCAAATACTGGGGGGGGTGTTTCATAGCAGAGACAGTTTGGGTTGCTTCTCTGCTGGCTTCTCCATGCCATAGGCTGCAGGAAGGCTCTTGGCGTGGCTTTGCACTGGCTTTCCTCCCCAGAACCCTCCTGTGGGAGCAGAGCTCCATCCTGATACCCCTGTTTGCGTGCGTGTTGTCCCAGGCTGCACTCCCCAGGAGATCATGGAGAAAGTCTGCAACCAGCATTACCGGGACCCTGTCGGGGAAGATTGTCCTGAAGCCCTGCAGAGAGTCATCGACCAGTGCCGGGCCTTTGACCCTTCCCAACGCCCTTCTGCCGAGGGTAAGCATCCTGGACACCTGCGTGACAGGCTCATTGTACCCCTTAAACAGCTGCTTGAAGTGGTCAGATTGCCCCTTATTTTCCACGTGAATTTGTCTGGGTTTATGTTTTGAGACCCTTGCTTGACCTACCATCTTACACTAACGAGCCCCTGATATCAGACCCCTCTTTCTCCTGTGACTTGATGGTTCATACAGTTAACATTTGCCCGTGCCAGTAGTCACCAGGCTGTTCATTAGACATCACACGACTAAGCTTTTTCTCTCAAACAAGCACCCAGCCAGGAGCAGGGGTGTGTGGGTTGCTTGTCACCCAGGTCCTGCAGATCCCATAAGCTGGAGGAGCAGACTCCACATGGTGCAGGAACATTTCCTGCCTTGAGCTTTGAGCAATAAATTACAATCACGGGAATTGTTCTGCGACAGGGAAGATTTCACTGTCTCTGAAACTGGTTTGGCTCTGATCAGATACATAACTGGTCTCCATTGGATGATTTAACAGAAACAGTACAAAAAGATAAGAGGAACCTTTCTGGTGTGCTTGAAGGCACAGAGGATGTACCCTCAGTTCGTCTCCCCAAGAGGAGAAAGCTTCCTTTTGTCTCATTCACTCCATCCTATGGGGCCACTTTCCATACAAGAGATGTGGAAATTCTGGTCCAGGCTGCCCAGAGAGGCTGTGGAGTCTCCTTCTCTGGAGAGATTCCAAAGCTGCCTGGACAATGGGATCCTGGGCCCCCTGCTCTGGGTGACCCTGCTGGAGCAGGGGAGTTGGACCAGATGATCTTCAGAGGTCCTTTCCAGCCCTACAGCACTGGGATTCTGTGAGACAACTTCCTGCCCAGGTTAGGTTCATGGCAGTTGGACATGGGTGATAGAATCATGATCCCTCAGGGAACTAGATAAGGGATATGGGGGGGGCTCTAGAGGAGTCTTTGTATCCTTCCTGATGCTAGGCTCCTTGGTTTGGGTAGTGTTCAGCAGCACGTGGACATGTAAAGCCACTTACTGCTCTGCGGAAAGGGCAAACAGCTGCCATGGGGCTGAACTGGACGAGGCCATGTTTCAACTGGACTTCTAAAGGTGGCAGCTGTGGCTTAGTACAAAGCTGAAATTGCTGATGTTTGTTTTGTGCTGGAAGTCACCATAACCCTGTGCCCGGAGGCCCATGCACCTTTGGGGTGCTGCTGGCAAGCTGAGTAGCTCCTTGAGGAGGCAGACACTTGGGTGGAGGGTAGGGATGGTGCTGGGTGCCCCACAGCACCCAGGGGATGGTTGGCTGAAGGCAGTGCTGCTTTGAGCCCATGCCCCAAGCCTGCCTTGGAGTTCTGTTCTCCAGTTGCTTGTAAGGTGGAGTCTGCTTTGCTGCAGCTTTTGGGTGTCCTCTTAGGGAGGCTTTTTCCTCTTGGTTGTCCTCTCCATCCTGGAGTGAGGAGATGAGTTCCTTTCTCAGCTCCCGCTTCATCCCATTGGGTGAGCTGGAGGGGGACCTCGGGCAGGCTGCCCCAGCCCTTGTCCCGGTGATCTGCAGCTTTTTGGACTGGATGCCTCTGCCTAGACCTTGGCCTCATTGCTTCCCTGGGAGATCAGCTCGCCCTGATCCAGGACTTGGAAACCGCAGTAAGCAGAAGGAAGCCAAGAGCGCCGAAATGAGAGCGATGGAGGACGACAAAGCGACAGCTTGTGGGACCGACAGCAGAGAGGAGCTATTTACCTCCTGGCCTGGCTCGAGCCCGTTGAGCAGCACAGCTGCCAGCCCGTATGGGAGCTGCCCTTGTGACTTGGCCCACAGTGAAAGAACCTGGATATTTTCACCCTTGGCAAGGCTGCTTAAAGGCCAGAGCCTGGCCTAGACCTTAACCTTGGCTGCAAATGGGGTCAGGAAAGCAGCTGGGCCAGGCAGGAGGCCAGGAGGGAGATGACAGCTCAGGCGTTGGCAGAGAAGAGGCGACTGCTGAGGAGAGAGATGGCAGAAGCCCTTGAAGAAAGGGGAGAAATGAGACAATGATTTAATAAGGGACACGGGCTGAAAAATGTCACTGTGGGGTGACCGGCTCTGTTCCCGTGCTGGAAGATGCTTTCTGGGATGGGGGGCACATGCTGGGCTGCGAGTCTCCTGCCCCACCGCTCAGCTGGAGCAAAAGGCATCAGTCTCCAGCAGAGAGAGCCTGGTACAGCTCCCGTTGTTGCTCGATCCACCCCGAACCCACGTTCTTGCCGTGACAGTTGAGCCGCGGAGGCGGTGCCGGGGCTGCCGCGTTCATCCTCCGGAGCAGAATCTGGGGTAGTGGGTTAGATGGAAGCGATCGCTTGTGACATCTGCCCTGCTGCAGATGCCGGTGCTGGGAGCTGGCGTGGCAGGCCCGGGGAGGATGGCCTTGATGCGATGCCATCGTGCTGCTGCCTGGGGATTAAAGGAGAGCTGGAGCGAGCCGGAGCCGCGGCACGCTCGCCGTGCTCGGCTGCTGCTTTTTCCCCTGGGAAAAGCAGCAGCCCACGGGAATCTGGTGCCGCTCCAGGGGCAGAAGAGCGTGGTTGGTTGGGAGATTCTTAGCCCGATTTCACACGTTCGTGGGACCTCTTGCCTTTCAGGGTAGTGCCCTGGTTCCGTGCTGAGTAAACTAGCTGCTTCTCCACCAGCAACCCCCTTAAAAGGTTTATCTCTGCAGATGTGGGGAGGGGATGGCCAGTGAGGAGCTTTGCCCAGCTGCCAGTCCTTCTAGCTCAACCTGAGCTGGAGGGTGGTGGTACCCATGGAACCACAGCTAGGGTCTGGCTGGCTTGAGGTGAGCCTGGCACTGCCACCCACCTCCTGGGGTCAGCTTGGCTGGATTTTGGCTTGAGCCACCCAGGCTCTGCCCACAGCCCACTCCTGTGCAGGTGCTGCATCGCTGGGGAAGGGGATTTCATGAGCTATTTTGGCATAAGCCAGGCTGAAAATGGCTCGTTGCTGTGCTGGCAGCAGTCCACTGTTCTCCTCTAATGATACCACCCCTTGTCCTCCCTGCCTGCCTCACTGAGCTGGTGGATGTGACAGCGTCGAGGCCACCTCCTAACCGGCCGGCTTTTCTGTGCCGTCCATTTGGCTGCATCCATCTGAAAACACACAAGACCCTGAGGGTTTTTTATCCCCATCCAGCACGGGCGATGCATGTTTTGGCATGAAGATGTAATCGGGTCAAGGATTCATGCTCCTCATCCATTGGGAAGCCCGTGCCAGGTGGACAGCAGGCTGGGCTGCTGCAGCGGGAGCTGGTTTTGCAGGAAAACCAGTTACAGGGCTGCTTCAGGCTGCCTCGTGTCTCCTGGGGTAGGTGCTCCCTTGGCCGTACATCCCTTCTCCCAGTCTGCCCGTGCTCTGGGGTCCCTCCTTCCCCTCGGTTCCAGGCGTCGGAGCGTTCAGCCCTCAGCGGTCGTTCGCGACATCAAAGCAGAACCGAGTCCGAGCGGAAACACAACCTGCAGAGCCCGGCGGCCGCTGCGCGAGGCGGGTGAATCGGGGAGATACCGCGGGGCCGCAGCCGCCTCCTCCTCCCGCCCCTACGATGCCTGTCCTGGGGAACATCAAATCCTATTAAGCCGCAGCTCTACTTGGGAATTATACCGTGAGAAATCTGCCCCTCGGGATTCCTTATCAAAGGAGATGCAGAGCAGCTCCGCGCGCCGGAACAATCGGCGAGAGCCTGGTCCGGCCTTGAATAATTCAGGAGCTTGGAGAGGACAGGAGTGACTTACATCTTGAGTGCAGCTCCCTCTTGGGGGTCTGCTCTGACCACCTCCGTTCCAATCATCTCAGGTCCAACTGTCTCTCCTTAACCTGGTCTCCTGCGACAGGTACTTCCCACCCTATTGCTCTTGAGGATGTGAGAAACCATCAGATGGACTTCAGGATCACAAACAGGACAAAAAAAATGCTGTAATGTGACCTCTTCTGTGTTGGGGTCTCCTGTCCCAGTGCAGCTCCAAAGTAGTTGGGGAAAAACGGGGGAGTTTTTCACTATATAGTAAGAGCTAAGGGTCTGGAGGCTGTCGGAGTTATAGAAGAGGCAATATCCTGGTGATCTAATGGGAGTTGTTTGCTTTCATTCCTGGTTGATGTCCAAGAGTTATTCTCATCTTTTGGGATGGCTTTTGGGAAACAAGATGATGTTCTCAAGACAGCCATGTAGCAAAGAGCTGCATCCAAAAAACCCAGACAGCCAAGGTGCCATCTGCAAGTCCTCAGCTCCAGTTTCTACTCATCTCAGCAGACTTGATGTCCTCCCCTGGTTGGGTGGCCCCAGCTAGTGGAATTTGAGGACACATGGGTTGATGTTCTCTTGAGGTGTTTAAGGTGGTCAGTCTTGAGTTGGATTCAGAGTGCATTTTATGGATCTCTAGTCTTTGAACCCCAAACCTGGTGGCTGCAATACTGACCAGTTTCCCAACACAGCCACTGTACTGGATTCATCTAGTGTGGGGTCTTGGCACACGTAGGTACCAGCTGTTTTGAAAGTGGTGAACGTCGAAGCCTGGAATATTTCTTTTGGTTTCCAAAGCAAGTTTTTGGTGTGTGCCACATCTCTCATTGTGCTTCTCCAGCTTGTAATGCCAGTCAGAAGCTGCCTGTGACACTTGGGCAAACCTGGGCATGCCTAGCCACGACCCCACAGTCTTGTAAGCTTGGAGCTTGTTTCCTGGTTGTCATAACTCTTGAAGACACGAGCGTGCTTGTTGGGTTTGCCATGAATAGGTCTGGATGCACAGAATAAGAAATGTAGGGCTGAGTGGGGCAGGCGCCAGGCCGAGGGGACAATTGAGGTTTCTTAGGGCTTGAGTTGAGATGTTTGATGCAGTCTCAGCTGTGTCATAGACCTCTCTGCTGTGAGAGGAGCGAGTTGGACATTACAGCACTGAACCAGTCTCTCTTGTTTCCGTGCAGCTCCGAGAGGATGCAGGTGACCCTGAACCTGGATGGAATAGTTCAGGTGCTGGACTGCCACCTTCACGACACATCCATTGGGATGATGACCAGAATCGCGGTCCTGAAATGGCTCTACCACTTGTACATCAAGACTCCTCGTAAGGTAGGTCGGGGACTCACTGAGCTTATCTGCTCCCAGCCTGCTCCCTGCCTGTGAGTTGGCTGTAGTCATCTCGGCAGCATTGCAACCCAGTGTCCACCTGCTTTTTTTGAGAAGGTTTTGGCTGCATACCCAGTAGCTTAAGGGAGAAAAGCTCTTCAGCTCAGGTGGAAAATGTTGGTGAAGCTTTCAGCAGCCTCCCCTGGGGCAAAGGTTCCTGTGGCAGGGGGTGAACAGGCCTGTAGGACTGATGCCATCTTTCTGGTTCCAGATGTTCCGACACACCGACAGCCTCTTCCCTATCTTGCTGCGGACCCTCTCTGACGAGTCAGATGAGGTAAGTGCTGCAGAAGTCCTTCTGAAAGCTTACAGTCTCCATACTTAGCTGGGCTTTGGATTTTTTGGGTTGAACCAAGGGATTTTGTGAGGCTTGGCCAGTGTTGTCACTGGGGACCTTAACCTTGTTGGCTAAACTGAAGAAGACACAACACAGAGCCTGCAGGTAACTTCTTGGCTGAAAGCTCAGTCATCTCAGACTGGTGTATTTGGGACCCTCTGTCTGTCTAAACCTTCTTCTCCATCTCCAAGAGCTGATCCTTCAAAGCCTACTCCTAAAATTCCTTTTCACCTGCCTGGGAAGCCAGCTGGAGCTTCATGTCCCAGAGCTGATGTCTTCCCCACAAGGCTGGGTCGTGGTCAGGTCCTTGGTGAGTGGGAATTTGGGCATCTTTGCCACAGCTCCATAGAGATGCGAGGGGGATGTGCGCGGTCAGCGCTGCGAGATCCAAGTCATGAGGTGCTTAAGCAGCACCCACCACTCGTGGGGCTGCAGGAAGTGCCCGGTGGCATCTGGTTGGCTGGGACCTGCTTGGCTTGGAAGCGAGCGGAGAAAATCAGGCAGCGATGAATGAGCCAACTTGCTCTGCCTGCACTCTTCTGCCATTGCAGGGCCCTTCATCTCCCAGGCTGCTGCAACATCATCCTGTTTCCTTGTCTTTATTCCTCACCCCTCTTCTCTGGTTCCAGGCATCTGAATTTTGGCACCTTTGGCATCTTTTCGCCCTCTCCACTGTACCCTGGAGTTCATAGCTTTTCATGACTTGGATGGGTGCGTTCTTCACTGGGAAAAAACTGGCTGGGCCCAGAGTGTGGTGGGGAATAGAGTTGAACCGAGTTGGTGGCCTGCCACAAGTGATGTCCCCAGGGCTCAGTACTGGGACCACTTCTCTTTAATATCTTTATTAGTAATCTGGTCGAGGGGATCAAGGCACCCTCAGTCTATTTGCAGATGACACCAAGTTGGGCAGGGGTGTTGATCTTATTGTAGAAGAGGCCCTACAGAGGAGTCTGGACAGACTAAATTGTTGGGCTGAGGTTGCTGGGATGAAGTTCAATGAGACCAAGAGCCAGGTCTTGTCCTTGAGTCACAACAACCTGCTGCAGCGCTCCAGGATGGCACAGAGTGGCTGGAAAGTGCCTAGTGGAAAAGGACCTGGGTGGGGTTGGTCAACAGATGGCTGAAGATGAGCCAATGTGTGCCCGTGTGGCCAAGAAGACCACCAGCATCCTGGCTTGTGTCAGCACTGGTGTGGCCAGCAGGACTGGGGCATGGGGGAGGCTGCCTCTCGAATCCCGGGTTCAGTTTTGAGGCCCTCACTCCCAGAAGGACCTTGAGGGGCTGGAGCGTGTCCAGAGAAGGGCAACAGAGCTGGGGAAGGGTCTAGAGCACAAGTCTGGTGAGGAGCAGCTGAGGGACCTGGGATTGGTCAGCCTGGAGCAAAGGAAGCGGTGGGGAGACCTTCTGGCTCTCAACAACTCCCTGACAGGAGTTTGGAACCAGGTGGGGGCCAGTTTCTTCTCCAATCTAACAAGCAATAAGACAAGAGGAAATGGACTTGAGTTGTGCCAGGGAAGGTTTAGGTTTTACTTTAGGAAAAACTTCCCTGAAAAGATTGTCAAGACCTGGAAGAGGCTGCCCAGAGTAGTGGTGGAGTCCCCATCCCTGGAGGGATTTAAAAGCCATGGAGATGTGGCGCTGAGAGACATGGTTTAGTAGTGACCTGTCGGTGCTGGGTTAACAGCAGGACTTGATCTTAAAGACCTTTTCCAACCTGAACAATTCTATGATGATTTCATACATAATTGGATGCAGTTTAAAAAGGTTTTTATGTTCCAATCCTTACCTCAGGAAATTGGAACTTCAGGTTTTTGAGGGCTATGTTGTAAGAAATGACTTGTGTAATAAATCAGTTCTGTTTATTTTGGTGTTTTTTCTGTCATGGCAGGTTTTATTGGCTGACAAAAAGAAAGGGAAACCTTATTCCTGATAGTCATGTGTAAATACACTGTCTTGTTCTGAATTGCTTAAATAGTCTCACTGTGATGTCTGTGACTTTTACCTGCAATGTGCCAGGGCAAGCAGCATGTGCAAAAGTGTGGTAGAAAGTTGACTTCATGTCATGTGCTTTCCATCTTCATTCAAGATCAGCTGTGCTGCTGTCTGCTACAGCTCACTCTGAGCTAGTTCCGCGTGTTCACACTGCTTCCAGTTTTCTCATGGTTTTTCATTCTAACTTCATTGGGTGGCAGCAGAGTTCCTGCCCTTTGGAATTGCCATTGTGTTGCTGTGCCAGGCATGTCATGATTCCTGTAAGTAAACCCTGTGCTCGCTTTTCACTGGGAGCAGCAGTTCTTCCTTGTTTTGGAGCCAAGTCAGCCTCACCTTTAACTAGGACAGTAGCATCACACGATTTTCCCAACCAGCAGTATTTGCTTTTACAGTTTGATGGCTCCTCCCCTCCAACCTCTCCCCCCGCCAAGACATATTTGCCTTTTCTGGGAAACAGCTATGTGGTAGTTCTGCCTCCTATGTCAGGTAGAAGGAGAAATTTAAAAGCTTTCAGTATTCATAATTCTTCCATGTATAAGGGGGAAAAACGCACTGGATTAGCTTAAATGCTATAATTTAAAGAAAACACTCAAATTGGATCATGATTTCTCAATGAACGCTAATTAAATGTCTCATGGCACTGAATCTGAACGATAAAGCATTACATTGGGAAGTGCCTGCAAAGCTTAACTCTGGATCCTTAACAGGCCATATTTGAAGCATTTCCATTACTCTTATTTCAAAGAAATCTGTGTAAACCAGCTTTTCCTACTGCTAGCACCCCAGAGTAACTTCCTGAGATAGGCAGGCTTGCTGGTGATTGCAGCAGGCTCCCAGCAGCGCTGTGGCTGTAGGACTGTGAACAATGCCAGGAGAGAAAGTTGGTTAATAAGTTACAGTGCCCTCAGGTGAGTTTATTGTGAGTGACCCAGATCATGGTGCGTGCTTTACAATGCAGTGGTTCGCAGTGTCTTGTTTTGAGTGCCCACTTTGAAGTATGGTAGAATATATGTGGTGAAAAGCCAATGGGAAACCAGCAGCTCGTGTACATTAATGCCTTGGACAAGTAAATAACAAACTTTCAGAGGTCACAGACTGTTTTATTGCTTTTATTTATTTATTTATTTACTCAGTATTCTGGAATTTGCGTAGCACAATTGGCTGACAGAGGAGCTAATTGGAGGTCACCCAGGGCATGAGACTGGCAACTGTCACCCTCCTATGGGAACAAGCTTGGGTCTGTGTTCTTTGGGCTTGCCCAAGAATAAAGGGAGCAAACATGATGATGAAGAGACTGGTATTACTGTTTGCAGACTTCCTGCCCTTTTCCCCTTTCTTTGGTCAATGAATCCCTACCAGGGGAAGGCCCTTCCTATTCTTTTCCATTTCCTGTGCAATGCCTCTTTTTTCACCCCCACCATAAGTTGCCAATGAATTTTGATAGGATACTACTGCTTAATGTTTATTCAAATAGTTTCATCTTTAGAATGCAGTGTAAAGGCTGGCTGCTGCTTGCACTCTCTCACAGGGCTAGGGAGGCAACTGGTGTTCATTTTGCTGTAAGAAATGGAGAAGTGACTTATCCACGATTGCAAAGCTTGTTGGTATTACTGCTAGAGAGAAAGCTCTCTACAAAACTCACTGAAAATGGTACCTATAGGAAATGAATTTACCTTTTCATTAGGAATGTAGTGCTGTTGTGACCAGAGTCACTTAGAGCAACCCTTTCAGCTCCTTCTCTTCCCGCTGATCAACTCCATCCCCAGATGGCTGACACAGCTGATCGTCTGCTGAAACTGAGGCTTCTGTCTACAGAGATGCTTTTGGTACTTTTCTTCCAACCAACCTTTTTACCCATCTCCACTTGTTCCACATGCTCACTTTCTTCCTATCTATTGAGATAAGTGCATTGCAGAGCAGGTGGCCACTGGATGTGAGCGTTGGAGTGCATCAGGTGACACTACTGTTTGATCTGGGTTCTTGGAGATTGAGTGCCAAGCTGGGAAGAACTTCCTCCTTAATTTTATGGTTTAGAAATAAGGTTATAAATTCAGCAATCCACTGTATTTACCCACATCAACTGATCTTTGAAAATCATTTTCCTAGTTTGTGGCAGTGTGAGGTAAACCAGATTAGCTTAAACTTTTACATATATTGTAGAATTCACTGTATAAATTACAATATGTATAAGTTATAATACTGTATAAATTACTGTGTTTTACTTGCCTTTTCCATCAGTCAGTTACTGCAGCTTCACTAATTCAGTTTCTCCTGTCAATTTATCTGGACTTTGTTAGCTGGTGGTATGTGGAGGAAAGCTGGAGGAGTGTAGTGGAGAAGTGGTTTCTGAAACGCTGCCTATGGAGCAAACACTATTGTGGTGAGAACCTGGAAGCAGCTGCTGCAGCAATCAGTGCCACAGTGAATCAATGACCTAATCACAGCGAACCACTGTGGTTATGGGCTTCGTGTGAAGATTTCTTCACTTGGCTGCAGTTGTTGAAGGACTTCTAGTTCTCAGCAGAACTGGAAGCCCCAGCTCTTGCTTCTGCCTGTGCAGTGGATCCTCCCAGTCTGCAGAGAGAAACCAGGGTGGTTCAGGCGCGTTCAGTGAGGAAGCTGTGTGGGTTCTGAGCTCTGTTCTGTTACTGGAGCCAGCAAGTCTGGGGAGGAGCTGCAGATACTCCCCTTCTGGTATGCAGAGACAGATGGAATGGATTGCTCAAGCACCTTTGGCCTGGAATGATATTTAAACCTCACAAATAACATGTTTTCTCTCTGAGTAGTGAATTAGTGCCCCAGTGTAGTGAAAAATAGGCCTGATAGGGTTCTGTCTTATGGGGCATTATATTCTCCTGTCAATCTAATCCTGCAGGTGACCATACTCTTTCTTACTGCTGTCATACCAGGTCTAGCTATGTTTCAGTGGTGGGTAAATAATCATTTTAGAACACATGCTCCTAGCATGAAGTAGACTTTTTTAGTGTTTTCTCTCTTCCTTCTTTGTAGTTATCCTAGTTTTTCTGACCAAAATTAGTGGCTGTAGTACTGCAGGAGGAATTCCAGATATCTGGTGAAAAGTTAGTATGTAAATAGATTCTGTGGAACATCTCTGCAGGAGTATGTGTGCATATATACACATACATACACACTTGTAAAGCCCAAAGAGTTAATCTTAAAAGGACTTATTTCCCTTTTATTTTCCCTTAATTTAGTGGCCCCACCCAATGTTGAGGCACGGTAAGAAGGAAAGGTTCATTGCAGCTGTGTGCATCCAGCTTTGGAAGCACGTTTCTTCAGCTGCACACTGAAGATTTTTTCTATATTGTACAGCTGGGAAACTACTTCAGCGCTGAAAACCAGAAAGCTCAGTTTGTATCAGATCCAATTAGATGCAAGCATTAATATAAAAAGGTTTTCTGAAGAGACTGACATAATAACATAGTTTTTCCACCTCCTTTTTGTCCAGACTGGCTTACTAGTTTGTTTTTATTCTGTCTTTCAGAGAATTTGGCAGGTCCAGGTCTTCACACCTCTTAGCCAAGTATTTGGAAAGGTTTGGAACAGTATTGCCAAATAGTCATTTTAGGACAGCTTTATGTATTTTCACAGGCTTGGTTCCAGTAATTTCTCTGATCAATCTACGACAGAGGAAAATTAAATATAAGATAGTAAAAGGCATGATGATCACCACTGGGTGCTGTTCTTGGAGATGGAGGGGACTAAGAAGCAGCAATGTAGGTTTGGTATTCAAGCAATGCTGTGGAACAGCTCCTGAATATTGCCGGAATACTGTGATGCTACACCCCTAGCAACACATCAGCTGTTCCCAGGCTTGTGATTTCTGAGATGTAGGATAAAACATCGGAACTGTAAGGACCTCAGGAAAAAATGTCAGCTGGTGGTCTATAGATGTGGTAGTTGCTGAAAATAAATAAGGCAGCTGAGACACTGGGTTTTAAAACTAGTTTGGAGATGAGAGCAAAAAATGGAGTATTATTTTCTAAGGGACACTAACTTGAAGGTAGTTAGTTTTTCTCTAACAGCTGGTTACAAGGATAATGTAGGATTATTACCTCTCCCAGATGAAGTCTATTTCTGACTCTTCCTCTGTTTTTTATTATGGACTGAATACAGAAGTTGCTGTACACAACAGCACGAAAATTTGCTTATTTTTATGTAGTGAATAAAAGAGTAATAGATTTAATGATTCAGCAGTGGGGCAAAAACTATGGCTTTGTGTACATTAAACAACTTTAAACAGCTCATTATACTACTGTAATGTACAGGACAAGACCTAGAACATATTAAAGAATCTCTGTCTATCAGGTATAAGAACCCTTTGAGATTCATATTGAAGGGCAAATACCTTTATCCTAAAATCTGCAGTTATATCTTCTGTAAAGCACTCGAGAAAAAACAATTAAAGTCAAAAATTTCAAACCAATGTGACAATGAAGTACTTTATGCACTATAACTTCCCCCCCCAACATATTCCAAGGTTCTATTTTATTTCATTGATACATATGTATAAGCTATTGCTAAGAGTGTCATCCAGACACTCGTTGTGACCACTACCCTGGGGAGTATGTTCCAGTCACTGACCACACTCCCAGTGAAGAACCTTTTCCTCATGTCCAATCTGAACTTCCTCTGATGCAACTTCATTCCATTATGTATCATGCAGGGACTGTAGTTCTGTTTAATAGGATTATTCATGAAATAAAGCATCACCACCTATTTCTAGTAAGAGTTGTTTAAATGTGATTCAGGGCCCGAGTCCATTTGAACTGGAGGATTAAAAGAAACAAGGGTACAAAATAGGTGGGTTTTTTATGTGAAAATGTCATAACTAATTATTCAGTATCTAGAAATTTGTGGGGGTTGTTAATCAGATGAAGGACTGTTTCTGTAAATTCCCTTCATGTACCTTTCTCATAGGCACAAGGTACCAGATCTTTAATCTGCCATTAAAGTGAGATTCAGTATGTTATGTCTCTTTCTCTCAGCCTCCTGGTGTGGTCAGGTGGTGTCTTACTTTTGTCTGCTGCTGTCCTCTGGAACACCGAAACAGCATCTAAGGCAAATGATTTGATTTTTGTGCAAAAATAAAAGCAAGAAAACATCTCCATGGCAGCCATAGCTTTTGCTGAGAACATGGATGGTTTTCCCTTGATCCCTTTTCCTAGCGAGAAGTCCTGATGCCATCTACTGGCAGAGGACAGACCTCTCTGAGGACCTGGTACTGTCTTGAGAAATCACTTGTGTCTTCCCTGGGGAGTTAAATCCTTTTCTTCCCCCTCCCCGCCCCCTTGTTTAATTCATTGATACTGGTCTTAAATACCACATCGAGGCAATTATTTCTGTGTGAGGTCTGTGGGTTCTGAGGAGTTGAAGCAGTAAACCATGTACACAGAAAGTTTTCCTTGCAAGTACCCATTGGCCTTGTCTTAATGAATTCAACAAAACATTAATAATGTGATGCTCCTTATAACTGAATTAATCAGTGCAACAGTGTGTGAAAAACGGAATAAATTTGTGCTTTTTCTCTGAAGCCAGGAGGTCTTTTTCATTGCCACCTAGATATAAACTACATTTCCACAATCTTCTAGGCTCGATTGGACTCGGATGTCCATCTGAAGCTGGGAAACGTTGGAAGGAAAATTTACGTGAATTATACTAAAAAGAAAAGGATTCACTAGATTAAGATTTGTAAACAGCCTTTTCTGCATATCTGGAATATATTTTGCTTTATCATGCTCCCATCTTGCTTCTTTGCATTCTGCCTTCTGAACATGAAGTAAATGATACTGCTCTTTCTAGAAAACTGCTGATCCTGAGGAAACAGATGGAGGAAGTTTCCTTTTTTGAGCTTGCTGAATTTTACGGATTTTATGTAGGTCACAGGATGCTGGCGGTTGGAAGCCCAGGCTTTTTGAAGGCTGTGGAAATGCTTTTTCATGAGTAACCACAGAGGGGCTCTGCAGGGTATCTGATCTTACATCCATCTCTGGAAAAAAACCCAGTATTTCTGATCTTCAACTGCAGGATGAAGCATGTTGCGTTTTAGTTGGACTGTCATGCATTTCTCCTCTGTGTAAACAAACGCTCTGGCCCACGCTGAGACTATTGAGAAGTGCTTCATTTGTTGGTGGATATCAGATGCTGTGGAGTAAAGGGGCACATTTGCGCTTACTAAAACAGAAATGAACTCATCTGTATGCGCTGTGGTTTAAGGGTGACCAGGCTGGGGAGAGGACAGAGAGGTGGTAAGGCCAGGCCGCTGAGGGGTCAGAGGGCAGGTTGTCATTCCCTCCCCTTCCCCCCCACACTCAACAGCAGCCTGGAAGTGCCAGGGGGCTCTTCCCGCCCAAGCTCTGCTGCTGCTGGGGCTTCCCCTCAGGGCTGGGCCCAGCTCCGCGTGATTCCTTGCCATCCCACAGCAGGTTTTGTATACAGTTCTGTATCCTTCTTCCCCTTAATATTTTTTTTTTTTCCTCCTGTTATTCACTAGACTTGTTATAGTCTTAACTTCCAATCTTGGTGAGGTGTTTTTTCCCTTTTCCTTCTTCCCCTCCCCTGGGAGGGGGAAAGGGAATAACAGAGAATCCCGCTCCGTGTTCCATGTGGGCTCACCCTCAGCCTTAAATATTGTAGGAGACAGCGTGATGAGGTTGTGAGGCGAGAATAGCACCGATGTCTAAAGAGAAAAGATTCCGACTGCCTGGGGTTTTGGCAACTAAAGGCCAAGTTGTAGTAAACTCTGCTTAAGCTCAAGGCAGGAGGAGGAAGGAAGCATGCTAAGGATTTGTGAGGAACCCTCTTCAGTGTCGGCCTAGGGTGATGCCAGTGTAGCCAGATCTTGAGGGGTCTCATGGTTTGTGTTGAAAGCTTTCCTCCTCCCTTGTCTCTGGGGAGAAACAACTGGTTAAGGTTGCTGCAGATGACAGGGCATGTCTGACATTCTTCTGATGAGCATACGCTGGAGAGAAAGTATTTGTCAAACCTCCTGTAAAAGAAAAAGAGGAGTAATGCAGAAATTGAAAGTTAATCCTCCCTGCCCCACACTGTTGAAACTGGATCAGACTTCCTATTGCTTCTCTATCCTCTCGGTTTTGTAGCAGCAGGAAGGGAAAGGGGCAGAGGAGGCTCCCTGGATGTAGTTGAGGGACAAAGCTGTCTCCTGCCATGTCATACCTAGGCCTTGGAGGAAGGTGGATGGGTCTTTGAGGCTGGAGGAGGGTAACAGGGGCATGCATGGGAGTGGAAGCAGGAAGCTAAACCATGTGTAGTTCATTTGGGGAGATGGAGTAGGGTGTGGTGAATACAAAAGAAACGAATTTGAACTTAGAGGATGGGAGACAGAGGACTAACAGGAAGTTGGAGGCACTGAATCCTAGGGCAGACATTCCTGTAACCTCTGTATCTTCATGTAACCTAATATTCTATTAAGAGCTCTTGTACTAAAATCCAAATAACTTTATTTCTCTCTGCTTTAGAGAATTGGTTCCTCTGCAGTCATGTTAAGTGTACTTTGGACTTGGGAAAAAGTAAAGATAGACCAAAAGAGTGGATAAAAAAACCCTATCCATGGTTTGGTTTTTCAATAGGTTAGAGTGACAACACCATGTACCTTTGTAAATTGATACCACAATTGAAATTCTTGCATAGCAAATACTCATTTTCTGGTGATTACTTTATGATTACTCTTAATTTCTGAAGATGTTCTCGCTGTCTCAGCTGGAGGCACTGCAGTTTTGGATTAGTGCTTTTCACTCAGGATTGTTTTTGCATTCAAGAAAAGTTGGACTTTTACAGGCATTTAGTATTAATTTGCTTAAGGATGTGTGACCTTAATGTGAATGATTTTCTGTCTGTAGATAAGATCTTTCCAACTGTTAGCATCGGTAGCTTGTGTTACAGCAGCAATGACATCAGTGGGGTTGAAAACTACAAACTCAGTGAGCTGATTACTCATACTAATCTTTTGGGAAGGACAGACTCTTGTGAGAAACAACAAAAATGTCTTAATGTGAATGAATGACAGTTAAATCATATTCCCTATATTCCTGTATTGCATTGTATCTCTCATGCCAGTGCTAGCAAAGCTGGGCTACAGGCTTAAGCTTTTGGCTGGACTTTGTTCCTCTTTTGACTGTGTCTTTCAGAACCATAGAATCATTTTGGCTGGAAAAGACCTTTAAGATCATGAAGTCCAACCATTAACCCAGCAATTCCATATTCACCACTAAACCATGTCACTCAGCACCACATCACAGCTTTTAAATCCCTCCAAGGATGGGGACTTTACCACTGCCCAGAGTAATCTGGACCAGGCCTTGACAACCCTTGCGGGGAAGAAATTGTTCCCCATGTCCAACCTAAACCTCCCCTGGTGCAACTTCAGGCTGTTTCCTCTTGTCCTATCGCTTGTTCCTTGGGAGAAGAGACTGAGACAGAAGTGAATCCATAACTGACATCAGCAGAACATGTTTAATATATGGACTTTTCACTTACATTTAGAGGACATTATACTCAGTAAAGACATCTTTTATATCATCCACTTTGCTAAAACAATGTAGAAAACAGTTACAAGTACACGTTTTAAATGTTTCTTTCTTGGTAGGTCAGCAAATAGGCATGTTGTCTTTATTGGAAATACTGTACTTGTCGGAGTATAGAGTGTAATGAGCTCACATGGTGAACAGCAGCACTCAACTACACTCTCTTGAGGTTTGTTGTGGTGTTCTAGAATGGCATTAGAAAGCAGAGGATGAACTCCCAAAATAGCACAGAGACCTCTAAATGAGATCAGTCCAAAAAGTGCTGCCTGAAATGCTGTGTTGTGCTTGAGGTTTCCAACAGAAAATTCTTCAAGTGCCTAAAGATAAGTTAATGTACATGCTTCATAATCAGTGACTTCTCTTTAAGCTAACTATCTAAATGTCCTGTCTCCTTCCTTGACACTCTAAACCCAGGAACTAAGTGACCTTGCACTGAAACTCTCAGAAGAGCCTGGTATGTTTGGCATGCCCTGACCATACCTACCTCCAGCTGACTCTGCTGAGTCAGACTTGGGTCAACTCTTGAGTCCAAAAATGTTGCTCCAGCCTGAGAAGATTTAAACATAAATTTTGAGAGTGCCTTTACCACCAAAATTATGAGAATATGATGGTGGACATCTCTCCATTGCTGCTGAGGCTAAATAACTGTGTGAAAGGCAAGTAGTAAATCAGAGGGAGCCCAGTCACTGGGAAGAGACCCTGAACACAAAGCTCACCTTGTTTTTTGGATATAACGCCTCCTGCTGGTCATATTGTAATGTGCCTGAGCAACTCTGAGCTGCTTAACATTGCGATTTAAGAAGAAGAAACTAAAACTGAAGCAGCTTTCTCAGTTTCTTCTTCTTCTCAACTCGAATGCATTTCTTAATCATATGAAATCTCTTGTGTTTACCATTACACTTCTCAGATGGTTAAAAGCAGTTTAGTCCTGCATGAGTGGGACCTCGGTAGCACAGCTGTGGAACAGTAAGATTTACTTCACTCTGGCCCTTTTTCATGAGTATTTAATTACTTTGCATGCAAACACTCAATTTTAATTTTCTATTATGCTATCTCAAGCCAAATTCTGTGGAATGATGCTTTGAAACTGTCATTAACAACTTTTTTAAAAGAAGTGGTGAAACAGTGGTAGAATCAGTGTACAGCTTGTCAAGAGAACTATTTGTTGCCAAGATTGTTACTCCTCCAAATGACAAATGCACTTTTTATATAAGATGTGTGAAGTTCCAAAATACAGTGTATTTTTGTTAGGCAGATTTCTACCACAGCTCCTTACGTGGCCTTAGATTGCCAGTTTTCTGCTCTTGCTGTGTTCATTCTGAATTTTATATGAAGTTTCTCAGCTGTCAGTCTTGACCACAACAGCTAAACTGCCTTTGATAGATCTAATCAAAATACAGCACTCATTTCTACTTGAGCAAAGTAGTTTGTTCGAAAAAGAAGAATTTTGCTGGATTATTTGGAATGTGCAAAAACCACTCTTTACTCAGTGCCATAAGATTAATGAATTCACATTTATAATGAAAATATTACCTGTATGTGACTGCCCTTAACTTTAACATCGATTTAAAAGATCTTTGAGTTGAAGAATATAATTGAATGGGAGGTTACTTAGTTCTTTCTTACCACAACAGGTTCATGTCTGGGTGGACAGATCTGTGCTGCAAATTGGGAGAGCTAGATTGTTAAAAGTTCTTTGTCTTGATCTAAGTCTGCCTCCAACAGATGTAGTTACAATGCACTCATTAAAAAATAGTGGCAAATCTCATGTAAACTTATTAATTTAAAATTATTTGTATTCTTAGGAATAAGGCACATAGATTAAAATGTTGGAAAATAAAATACACTGATGCCCTTAAGTATATTATCTAAAAAGTATTTATGTGGACAGTATATTGTACTGTTGAGCCTAAATGTAGGAACATAAACTAAACAATACTGGAGTTTTTTCCCTCACATTTTAAAGTTCTGTTTGTATCCCTGTTTTCAGACCAGATGCTTTAACAGTCACTTAATTTAAGCATGATGATTATAACCAAATACACAATATACGTGGCATTATAACTTGCGGTCACGGGCAAAACCCGTTGACCTGCTTCATTGTGTACAAACATGACATATCACTGATACCATGCATGAGAACTCTCTATTTTTATGCTACAGGAAAAGGCTAATTTTCTTAGGAAACAGTTTAGTAGAATCCTATATTCATACAGTTTTAAAAGGACACTTCTTTACAAAACCGGAACTTCCTTTCCCGGCTCCAGGATCTTGCCGTAAGTCAAGTCACAAATGTGAAGATGGGTGCAAACTCCACATATAGGCGATCTCATAATAATTTTTTTTTTTAATCAGTCGTGGCAAGCAGCTGTTGTTAATTCTTCGGCTCCTCCCAGAACATATATTATTTGTTCCCTTTGGGAACTGGGCGGAGATTAAATAATGACTGTCCTTACTGGCTGTTTATCTTGGGCCAGGCAGCTACTTTAATGAGGGTACTGTTCTTTACTGTAAAAGAAGTTTTCTTTTTCAGGATCACTACAGCATTTAGAGAATTTAAAATTACTCATTCAGGACCATCAGCTTCTCTTCCGTGTCCTTCCCTGAAGCCGGTCTGAGTTTTCTCTGTACCAAAGCAGCCCAATTTCAGAGATACTTTCCTCCACAAAGAGCAATCTCTGACTATTAATGGCCTTATCTTTTGGTTGGGAATACAACTGATGAAAAACAAGTGTGTCAGGTCCAATAGATTGCAAGTGCATGTCTGTGTTGTGATGAACGAAGTATCATTCACCTGTTGAGCTGCATCAGTGCAGCTTATTACACTGAAATTCCGAGAGGCAGAAATCCTTTTTTGAGGATAGAGTTACAGCATTTGGTAGGATAATGGTACAAGCAGCAGGCTGTATTTGTGGGATTGGAAAAACAGTGCAGAGAGCTGGTAATTATTTTCAGATTTTTACTGTTCTGAAAATGAATGTGTGCACTGAAACATGACATGATGTGTCTATTTTTAAATTGAAAAATTATATCAGTACTTAAGGAATAGAATAAATGAGGGCATAAGCACTTAACGTAATCACAGAGTTGATATAACACCATCAGTACCAGTTTGTGCTTCATCGTTCCATCTCACCGTAGTTTTGCTGATGCAGGGTGACCACTGGCACTAATGAAAAAGATCTGAATTCTTGTTGCCTTTGATTATGATTTGAGTCAGATGAATGCCTGCCTGTGGAAGCTGGAAAGAAAATATTCATGTGTGTACTAATAAAGCTGTACTGATTTAACCTCAGTACCATTATCTAAGTTGGTTTTTGATTTCTGGCCAAGATATATAAAGGCTCAAAGTCCCATTAACATTTATTAAGAAGATGAATGGTCTTCAGCATACAGTACTGTGCAAATCCTGATACCTGTTTCAGGCTTCTGGCTTTTGCTTCTTATGTGCAACCTTTCTCATTATTTATCTTTTAGCCTTTTTTCTGGTCATGCTTGCTTGTGTGTGTGAAAAGTTGTCATACGTGTGAAGGTTTCTCTTCAAACTGGGTGTGCAGTGACTTTACCATTATTTAAGATGGCATATAAAAGGAAAAGGCTAAGCTGTGATGACATGCTCTTATTTATTACCCCTTAAACTCTGCTTCCCACTCAACTGTTGCTTTAAAAAATTGAGTTCAGGACAGTGAGGTAGAAGATGTGTGGTACTAATGGTATCAAATGTGCAGACTGCTCCATCTATATGTCACATATGCATATAAATGTATATATAATGATTGCAGGGCTTCTTTCTAATAATTCTTGTCCCACCGTAGTTCAGTCATCAACATATTTTCTTCTCTTTTTGATGAATATTGTGTTGTTCCCAATGTATTAACAATATATGTGTTTTGCTACCATCAATGTGGATATATTTATTACAGATTAAAGATGGCCATGTGCTTAAAACAGGCCATAACTACTCAGTGTATCAGCATGATTAACTCAGGAATAAGACAAATTAGAACTGTAGATAGTTACCAAGGGAAATTTAACACTTGCCCACACTTACTTAAAGCCTGTAGATATCAAGAAGTGGAATATAAATTATTTTTGGAATTCAAAAATAAGAGGAGGGAACTATACAGTGGAAGCTCCTGGAAATGCCATCATTTGAGTAATCTACAGCTAGATTTAAGAAAATATAAAAAAAATATACTTCAGAAAGCCAGCATGTCTTCAAAGAGCAGAGGCAATAAAAAGACGTCTGTCTCTCTACATTCAAATAAATTAGGCAATATCTTTCAATCATATTTGTCAGTACTCTTTGACAGGAAAAACCAATATGTGCATGATTGATCAAATACAGTTTTATATTCAGTCTTTTTTGAGGTGGCTTTTATTTATTGGTCTTTTTTTTTTTCAATAGCTTGAAATAACTTTTGTGACGTAAGAAGGAACTAGCACTAGAGTCTATAAAACGATTGTGTACATAAGCAGTTTAGTTTGTAAAAGGGTAAATTTAAATAAAGTAGGTAAATAGAGGTGAAAAGGAAGGCCTTGTCTGAGATATGAACCCTGTAAAAGAACTCTACCAAGTACCCATGTGTTACATAACATCTCATTGCAAAACCGATAGGAAGAGACAGTAAAAAGGTGCAGTTGAGCCCTCAGGCTGAGAAGATTAGGTAGTAGTTTTAACTGTTGGGCAAAATCGGGCTTTTATTTCATGAGTCCAATCTTGCCAGGAAGTACTTGAATACTAGTGTATTTTTCCCTTCCTACATAATACTCTTCTTTTTTTGATAATCCCAACAAAGAATGCAGAACTTTTTATGCACTGAGTGGTGTCAGAAATCACAGTGCCAGCTATGGACACAGAATCCTGCCCTACTTCAGGGAAGATGCTGGTTACATGGTAGGAGTATGTTAATGCACTTTTGATCCTACACAGAGAGAAGCAGAAGTGGAGAAAGGAGTCAGAAGAAGAAAAGAAAACAGATAAGACAGAGAGAATAGAGTATGTGTTTAGTAGTGCTTAGATTTTCCAAAGATCCATGTGAACATAAGAAAAAACTTCCCCATGGGAGTGCCAGAGCCTGGACCAAGCTCCCGAAGAAATATTGTGGAGTTTCCTCTGGAGAGACTCCAAACGCATCTGGATGTGATCCTGGGCCCCTTCCATTCTGTGATTCTGTAATTACCACTCTTGTTGCAATGAGTTATTCTTTATGTGCGAGTGACTGTCCATCATTCTGAAATCTTCCTTCGGGAGAACACTGACTCGAGACTAGTAGCCATGTGCTTAATCTGTATTCTTAAGGCCCTTGAATGCAGCATGTTGTGGAATAGTTTAGGCCCAATGGACTTCACCGTTTTGCTTCAGGTGAGATTTGGGCCCCACATTTGCAGAGGGTGAAGAAGTTCTGCTCCACTCTGGGGAGTAAAGAAGCAAATGAAAATATTCAGCAGAACCGGTTGTTGTTTTCAGCACCATGGTCAGGGCACAAGCTTGGGACTGTCTAACAGAAACTTCAAGAATGTATAAATAATTTGTAATGAAAATAATAATAATAATAACATGGATATGTTTCTGGCTGTACTTTCAGTTGATGACCAGTAGTATTATTTGTAATTGCTTAAACAGAAATGACAGACATTATTGATTTTTCCAGATTTTAAACTGGGCCCAATGGGGGCTACGCTCCTGTCCTCTTCAGTGGTGTTTTATTTGGTTTCTTCCTTAGCACTGCCAGTCAGGAGATTACATGTTTGTTTATTCTAGGAAACATATTCAAACCATGAGAAAAACACAGTAAACATAAGAAACTAAAACCTGAGTTTATCCTTCTGAATAAGGAAGGATGTGGACAATTGTGCTTCTCTTTCTGTGTCTGAGCCACCATTATAAAAATAGTCATCTTAACTCGTGCCTTAACTCGTGGTCATTTACTGTTAAGACGTGGCCCTTTGCCACAGAGTATGGCTTATTTCAGCTTTCTTAAATCTTAGATCTGATTACTGCTCCTTGATGGTTTCCTTCACTTGAGTTACATGTCTTTAGCACATTTTCTTGGTGAACTAATGGGAAGAGGAATGGTCTGTGTAACATGCTGGTGCTTCATTGCCAGCCTCCTGAGAGCTGGATGCAGAGTCTTCTGCCTGTCGAGTAGTCTGTGCTGTGGCCTCAGCAGGCCTTTATTTCTGGATGTAAACAACGCTCCCACTTTATTCCTGTGAACAGTGTTCTTCATTACAATCATGTGCTGTTCTTTCAGCCTTTGTTCTGCTGCTTCTTCCAGTCCTTAAGCACATCTCCATTCATCTTACATTCACATTCCTGCCAGCCCCAAATCATGTGTCATTAATTCTGAAAGGGTTTTAGTAGGCTGAACTGGATCTATTTCATCTGTCATCTTGAACAGGCTTTTTTGTGGAGTCATAACTAGTTGTGACTGAACGGACATTTCAGTTTTGGTCAGGCTGTAGAATTGATCTGTCTCACGTACACTGTTGTTAATTTTGGCTGTCCATGGCCAACTGATGCAAGGAGCTGTGTGGACAAATACAGTGTCACAAAGGTAAGAACAAGTCTGAGGAATTTGCTGATGCTTTTATGATACTTTCAAGGACAGAAACATCGCTTAAGCATCTCGGGAGTTCTCAACAAAAGATGCTCTGTTTCTTGGTGAGCAAGCCAAGCACTTAAGATTTTTCCAAAGCTTAACATTTCTAAATTCCCCATTTTATATATGTTGTTTAATATGCACCTCTTGTCCTGGTGGCATTACTTAATAAATTAGTAATTTTTAGTAAGCAGCACAGCTTCTGCTTTACCTATTAAATTGTCCTTATCTCAACCCACCAGTTTTCTCACATTTACCCTTTTGATTCTCTCCTTCATTCCACTGGTGGGGAGTGAGTGAGGGAGTAGCTGTGTGGGGCTGAGTTGGTGAAACAAGAGAAATCCAACTTGAGTGCTGTGTGGTTCATGGTATTTTACAGTACTGGCCACAGCTTTTTTTTGTTTGTTTGTTTGTTTGGGGTTTTTTTGGTTGTTTGTTTGTTTTACTGTTCTTTTGCAACTTTTGACTCATATTTGTTTGGTGACTTTTGTATTGAAGCAATTTCAGACATGAAGTAGCTTTTTGTGAGATGCATTTGATTACTATGTCAGGTAGTAGAAAATGAGAAGATCAATGGTGGCAATGAAAGATATGAAGGAACTAAAATCCAGTACATTTTTCTGTTCAAATGATGATATTTGCGCAATTGTTAATTTTGACATACCTGTCAAAATTCTTGGATTGAATGCAGATAACTGCTTATGGATTGTGTAGAAAACTAGAAACTGAAATCTCTATTTTCATTTTCACTATATGTCTTTGTTTCTGTTTTGTTCTCTTCCAGCTAATCACATAAGAAAGCTTTTTCCTAAGACTCACACGGACCGTGCGTGTGCTCTTGCCTCACTCGCCCTCAGTGACTCAGTAGTATGTACCTTAATCTTCTGTTCACGTCAGACTCCTCTGGTATTTTTTAAATTTACTTTGTGAATGGGAGTTCCCAGACTGTAGGGTAGTATCTCAGAATGACACAAAGAGGATACACCTCCTTAGTCAATTCGAGAGCTTATTCTGAAGGCAAGTGCCATAAGTTAAGCATCAATCGCTCCCAACTTCATGCTGTGTGTGCTCTGTTTACTGGCTTATTTTAACATTATACAACAGGAGTCGAGATAACATCCAGGATTATACAAATGCTGTTTAGCTTCATAAAAACAAATTCTGTTAGTTCAAAATTACTGCCTGCACACATGCTTTGTGCTAAATCTTATCTATGCAGCCCAGTTTAGGATGAGGTGAATTGCTCTAAGTTCACTGAATTTCCCTCATTTAATTATTTTCTTTTTTCTGTTGGTGGTTTATTGTAGCCATGTTCCACAGTCTGTCTTGTATGAGAGACCTGGCAAGTACAGGGTCACCACATGAAATGGTGGTGTCATCGAAGGAGGAAGTTTTTCCTACAGTAACTACAAAGTAACTCCTGTTAAAACTCAAATGGTCCATGTTTTGTAATCCATGTTTAATCAGTTTATATTCTACATGTTTCATATAGTTTTGTATATAATCAGTACCATCCCCTCAGATACTGGAAGGCTGCAATAAGGTCTCCCCTGAGCCTTCTCTTCTTCAGGCTGAACACCCTCAAATCTCAGCCTGGCCTCCCAGCAGAGGGGTTCCAGCTCTCCCAGCATTGCTGGGGCTCCTCTGGCCCCGCTCCATCAGGTCCCTGTCTCTGCTGTGCTGAGCACTCCCGAGCTGGCCCCAGCACTGCAGGGGGGTCTCTCTCTCTCCCCAGAGCAGAGCCCTGGGAGCAGAGGGGCAGGATCCCCCCCCCCACTGCTGGTGTTGCCTGGGAACACTGAGGAGCGTGGGGTGGGTTATTTTGGGCACATCTGAGTGCCCGTGTGCTTCCGTAGGGTCAGGGCTAGCTCAGCAGAGACAAAAGCCTCTGGCTGGTGCTTCCTTCGTGGTGTTACAGGAGAATAAGGTCAGCCCTTGCAGCCGCTTTCTGGTCTCATTCACAAATCGCCTTTTCCTCTGGAAATAAAACTAATCCCTGGGCTTTCCTGCCACGGTGGAAATCATCCGTCTGCGACCGGCTCCATAAGCACCTCCGAAGCCTGCGGACAGGAAGCAGCACTAGAGGGAAGAGGTAGGAAATGTCCGTGTTGAGAGCAGAGGGCTGATTCATCTCCCTGCTCTTAACCCTTTCCCTCCTCTTCTTGGTGAGAAGCCAACCTGGTTTGGTTCCAGGCTCGGCGGCTGAGGAGAATATCGGCAGCTATTGGAGGGCACGATCCTGCTGGCTTCTGTATGTCGTGTTTCCTTGGTTTGGGGTGGAAAAGGACTGGGCTGTTGGGGGGGGCTTATCCCAATCGGATAACTGGAATATCGGCAGGATTAATATTTAATATCTGGGGTATGAACCGTTGTGCTTAATCACCATCTGAAGGGCTTAGGAAGAGATTTAGCGATAAGCGAGTGATTCCCCGACTGTCCGGAATGATTTCTTGTGTCTTCCTCGGGAACAGCTGGTCCTGGGTGCTGCTGGAGACTGGCCTGATCCTGTTCTTCCTGATGCCTCCGTGTTTTGTAAGTGGGCAGAGCAGCTTTCATCATGAGTTCTTTCTTCTCATTAAACTCACAGAACACACCGGGTACCCTTTTTCCCTGCCGTGACTCACGGGGCCGTGCTCGAAGCCGTAGTACCTGGCAGGGCTCAGAACTCAGGGGTGTAACCAAAGCTCGTGGGAAGCGGCTTGGGCTCGGCGGGTGCTGGCACTGGCACGCACATCTGCCCAGCTGCCGGTCCAGATCTGGCCCCTTCGTGCTTTCCTCTGGCTGATGTCTTCAGGAGAGCTTGAAATTAATCTCCAGCGTGGCTCTGGAAACCCTTGTGAGGGTGACAGAGCCTGGCCCAGGCTGCTCAGGAAGGCTGTGGAGTCTCCTTCTCTGGAGACATTCCAGACCCACCTGGATCTGTCCCTGTGTGGCCTGCCCTGGGTGACCCTGCTCTAGCAGGGGGGTTGGACTGGATGATCTCCAGAGGTCCCTCCCAACTCCATCCATTCCATTCTCCGATGGTGGTGCTGCTGCCCCTGTCTGCCCCACCTTGTCCCACATGCTGGACAACCGTGTCCTGCTGGTTGAGCTGGTTTGAAGTCGGGAAGAGAAGGTGGAGGTCTCAGCTGAGCCCCAGGTGGGATTTTGGGGTGTCGGTCACGTAGGAGATCCCGGTGGATTCTGTCACAGGCATGGAGGTTAGAAATGGTTTGAAAAGTGGTGTGGGTTTGGCTTTTCCCCTCCCCAAAACACGTGGGGGAGAATGTCCCTTTTATTCCAGGCTCAAACAGGTCGCTCACTTAGGCAGCGAGTCCTCTTGCTTCCAGAATCATTTGCTGTCCTAATTCCTGCCTGTCGAAGCAGCTCTGTTTTCTATGGAATAATTAGCCCTAATTTGGACCTGGGATGGAAAACAAGAGCTCTCTGACTTCAGAAGAGTAGAGAGAAGCGTAACCTCTGCCTCTCCTGCCTGAGTCAGGTCGTGCTGTGCTGTGCTGTGCTGTGCTGTGCTGTGCATCCCTCCTCTAAAGCAAAACTGAATCCTGTACCCGAGACCGAACGTCTCAGGTTGGTGTGAGGGGGCAGGAGGTGTGGGTGTCGCCAATTTTCAGCCTTCTGGTGCTGCGAGGATCCAAGGACACCTGTGGTGAGGGGGAACAGACCACCACCGGCCCAGAGAGACCTTTTTATTGCCGTAACGAGGAGTTCCCCATCCTGCCCCGCAGCCTGACTTGAGTTGTGGCTGTTCTCTGGTCCTTCCAGGAAGACATCCCTGCTCTCCCTTCCTTTGCCTAGTGCAGGGAAGCTCAGCCAAATCCCTTCCCTCCCCCCAAATGTTTGAAGGAGGGAAGGTGCTGGAGTCCTTCCTGGCTTCCCTGGTGTTTTCCTGGGCCTGGCAGCCGCCTTCCTTGGCCCTGGTGGGTTCATCCCTTCTGCTGGTGGTGTTGGTGAGCACCGTGGCCACGTCCTCGTTTTGTTTTCTTCTCGACCCACTGTGTGAATGTTCCTTCGGGCTGAGCCCTGGAGGTGGGGGAAGTGAGGGATGTCCAGCCTGGAAATCCCAGCCGGCAGGAGATGCTCAGTGAGAAAGTTCAGCTTTCTAGGAGCTGGATACCTGACTGCTAGAACCCTTGGCTGATGGGGAGTTTTAAGACTTCTGTTCATCACTTGGAGGTCCAAAATGCTGTTTGACACTCTAAGTTAGCTCCTGGAATGGATCCCCAGATGCTGGAATCCAGGCTAGGTGGAGAAAAGCACCAGAGGCTGATGGCAGATGTTCTGCAGCGTCACACCAGCCTTCAAAACAAAGAGTCCGACGTGTTCCAGCTTGTAGGTTTTGTGTACCTGAGTTAAATAAGAGGTGACAGGAAGCCTGGCTTGCAGGTATGAGCAGCGAATCAGTCGGAGCTGGGTTGCTCTGGGCTTGAACCACCACCCATCCCCCCCTCTCCATGGGCTGCCGGGGGTTTCGAAACAACCTGACCGAGTTCCGATTGTTCCGATGATCTCAAACCCAGGGGTTTAGCTCGCCTGGGTCTCCACCCTCTTGGCGATGACCTTGCTCTGGAGCTGCAGAGAGGAGCAGGCTCTCCTGCCTTGATTGCTGAAGGGAGGATGTCTCCCTGTTGCTCAGAATGCTCTCGGCCCAGGAGCTGGGGATCTTCTGACCAGGAGGAGACTGGGAGAGGGTTTCCTCCAAACTGGTACCCGACCATCCTCGCTCGACTTCTGGGCATCCCTGTGTTGTCTTCTGTGTCTCTCTTAGTTTTAGCGTGTGCTCTTTTACCTCATAGAAGCTTATCTTCATGTTGGCTGACCAGGGGGTGGGAAGGGACCAGAGATGTTGTGAATGGGATGGACTGCGCAGCTCTGGGGCTCCACGGGGATGTTGATAATAATGCAGTGCAGTGGGTCAGCCACAGAGGTGAACTTGCCAGCTGAGAAGCAGATCCTCCTTTAATCCCAGGGACTGTGTGGGGTCCATCCCTCCCTTCTGACTCTCTGCTTTTAGAGTTGGTGTCTCAGGTCCTACTCCGGGGGTTTCAAGCATTTCATTCACCAGCTGTGGCTGGCTAAGGGCTGCTATTCCTGATTTCTGTTGGGAAGTTCTGTCATGGGACGTGTCACAGAGTGTTCTGCAGCTAGGAAATTTGTTCCTGGCCTCAACGTGTGTTACAACCAGCTTGCTACCAGCTGGGCATCTTTCTGAAATAGCTGTCTTGCCCTTCTGGCCTTTCAGGTGAGCACTGAAGCAGCAGCTGACGGTGGGACCTCAAGACAGGTCTTTACAAATTTGGGAAAGGTTTTCTGTTTACTTATCTGTGTGGATGGAGTGTTGTGCCCAGTGCTGGGCTCCCCAGTTCAAGAGAGACAAAGAACTACTGGAGAGAGTCCAGTGGAGGCTCTGAAGATGCTGAGGGGCCTGGAGCATCTCTGAGCTGGGGAAAGGCTGAGAGCCCTGGGGCTGTTCAGCTGGAGAAGAGCAGCCTGAGAGGGGAGCTGAGCAATGCTGAGCAAGAGCTAAAGGACCCCGGGGGGCAAGAGGATGGGGCCAGACTCTTGTCAGTGGTGCCCAGTGACAGGACAAGGGGCACTGGGCACCAACTGGAAGCCAAGAGGTTCCATCTGAAAAAAACTTCTTTGGTGTGAGGGCATCAGAGCCTGTCCCAGGCTGCCCAGAGAGGTTGTGGAGTCTCCTTGTCTGGAGACGTTCCAAACTGTGTGGACAACGCGATGCTGGTCCCCCTGCTCTGGGTGACCCTGCTGGATGAAGCAGGGGGGTGGCACCAGATCAGCTCCAGAGGACCCTTCTAACCCCCACCATTCTGTGATTCTGTGAGCATGTTTTTTATTCACATTTCAGTCTTTCACAGTTTGTGCTGATGCATCTTTTAAGATAAGTCCACAGTGCGAGTACCACATAAAGGGTCCTTCATGCAGATGCAGAGCAAGGCAATGAGTCCTGAGAAATGGAGTGTGGGTCAAATTTGCTTCAAGTACTCTTGCAGGTGGGTGTTGAGTGGTGCTCTTCAGGCATCATTAGCAAAGAGAAATGGTTAATCCTTCTCACAGGATGTGGACCAACACCACAGCCTACTCTTGCCAGGCATTAAATTAGGCTATGTCCCTGTGGTCCTTGAGGTTAAGCCACCCACACCTCCAAAAGCAGTGTCCTCTCAGGCTGTATCCTCCTGATTGGCCCCAAAAAGTTGAGAAGCCAATTTCCTAATGTCCTTTGTGATGTACACCTATGTGTGTTGGTTGGAAGGAGTCTCCAGAGGTCACTCAACCCAACCCAGTCGCCTCCCATAGAGGACTTACCTCTGACTCAGGTAGCCCATGGTCCCTGAAGATGGTAGGCTATGTCACTATTTGGGCAAGCACCAATATGCTCCTGTCCTGTCCTTTTGGTCCTTCATTGCCCATTTGTGGCTGCCCTGGAGACAGCCCTTCCACCACCTCTTCCTTTACTCATCACTCAGGCATCCAAACCCACCCTTGGCCATGTGCAGCTGGTTTCCCTTTTAAGGGGAACGAAGTGGATACCTTTGCGTGTCCTGCTGGCACCGTGGACTGCGGTGGCCCTTGCACCAGCACAACACAAGCGCTTGATGTTGGTGTGGTGCCAAGATAGTCAGTGCAGCAGCCCAGCTGGGGCAGCATCACTGCTCCGAGAGGATCCATGAGTCAGCCCAATGGGTCTGGAGAGAGGGAGCTGTCGTGAGCTCTTCGGCCCTTCTGCCCAGCAGCGTTGACTCATAAGGGACCATACCAGATGCAGGAGTGGGGCTAGAAGAGTCCTGCTCCTCTCACTTCCTGCTTTGCCCATGATCCCTGTGGTGCCCCAGGTCCACAGGATGGTCACGGCCCCTCAAGCAGCACTTTAAAAATCATTTATAGCAGGGGGGGGAAAAGACTGGGTTCATGTGTCCAAACCTGGATCTAACTTTGAACCAGTCAAAAGCCAGGGAGCTGCTCCCTTCCAAGCAGGTTCTCATCAGAGGGACACCTACCCCAGGACATCAGAGGGGCACCTCAAGGCACTCTACAAACGTCCCTTTCTGCCAAGTCTGATGCAAGGGCAGCTGTGAACGGTGTAATGAGTTTTTCAGCTGCCTTGGTGAGGAGGCACCGGGCACATCTCCCAGCTCTCCAACAAGGTCAGCTCCTGCTATTGCCACCAACATGCCCGATGTGGGCTGTTGCATTTATCCCCCCAGTGGGACCCTTTCTCCAGGATGTTGGCTACTCCTGCCTGTCCTGCTCCTTGTTCCCATGCCCCGAGCAGTGATGGGATCGACTGAAACACCCCACGAGCCTCTTTCCCCCCTTCCCTTCTCACAGACAGAGCCACATTCAGGCAAATCCCAGGCCAAGAGCTCCGGGCAGCAGGTGTGGTGGTGGCCAGAGGTTGGTTTCCCTGGGAAAAGGGGTTTCTCTGAGGAGCCCGCCGGGCTGGGATGCACGGAGACTCCTGCGAGCCAAGCGTGTCCCCACTTGCTCAACCCAGAGCCACCTGAGGAGATGTAGGAGCGTGTCCCCGTGCTCTCTGCACGTCAGGAACAGCTACAGGCCCCAACCGGGAGCCAGGGCCCCCTGAGGGTGTTGGGAGCCGAAGCCAAGGTGAGGTGTGGCTCCCTGGGAGCCAAGGCTCGCTGGACGGATCCGGGCACACGCCCAGCGCCGGGAGCAGCCGGCTTCCACCTCCCAGGACACCGGCAGCTGAGATGAAATTCAGGAGCGGAACCATCTGCCCCTTCTCCAGCAAGATGGAAAATGCAATGCTACTGGTTGTGTGTGTGTCCGTCCGTCCGTCCTTCCCCCCCCCCCCCCCCAAACCCCCCAGCGGGTTTTTGGGGTGCAGGGCCTTCCTTCAGGGACCACCGAAAAAAAAAAGGGCGGCCCAGCGGGGGAGGGGGGTTTTTTTGCTTGGAATCTGGGTATCCCCACGGAGGACTGATGGCCATGGTGGTCTGTGGGTGTTGGGGTGGTCTACACCCCAAGCAGGACTGGTTCTACATCAGTCCTGGGCACGTTTCTCCTCCCTCCCCATCCCAAACCCACAAGCCCAAGGCTGTCTCTATGCATGCGAGGAGCCTTGTGGTTTGTGAGATGCTTTCTCCAGGCTGGGATGGGCTGGGAACCAGCAGGAAAATCAAATCAGGGCTGCAGGAAGGGATAAAATGACCTCACACCACATTTGGACTCCTGCTCAAGGGTTTCATGTTGGGACAGAGCAAGGATGTCTCCTTGCCAGGAGGTGGCCAGGGTGTGAGGCCTCTGCCCCCAGTGTCCGGTGTCCCTGGCCAGCCCTTGGCCCCCGTGGCTGTGCAAGTCATGGTGCTGGGCACTGGGAATGGGAATGAGGTCACCTTCCTGGAGAGCGGTGGGATTCAGGCTGGCCAGGACCTGTGGTGTGTGTCATGCCCTGGCCCTCCCGGGATGGGTGATTTCCTTCACATCCCTTGAGCAGGTGGTGACTCATAGAATCACAGAATCATAGAATGTTAGGGGTTGGAAGAACCCTCGAAAGATCATCTAGTCCAACCCCCCTGCTAGAGCAGGATCACCAAGTCACACAGGAACGTGTCCAGGCGGGTGCTGAACATCTCCAGAGAAGGAGACTCCACAACCTCCCTGGGCAGCCTGTTCCAGTGCTCTGTCACCCTCACCGTGAAAAAGTTTTTCCTTGTGTTTACCCTAAACTTCCTGTGCTCCAGCTTACTCCCATTGCCTCTTGTCCTAATGCTGGATGACATTGAGACTCCTCTCCGTCCTCGCTCCACAGGCCGTATCTTCTCGTCCCAGTACTACTGGGCAGGGGTAGACCCTGATGACAAGCAGCCACATGGCTGCTCCGTGCCTCAGTTTCTCTGTTTGCAAGATAGAGATATCACTTCCTTCCCTCCCATCCTATTTCTGTCCAGCATTGGGACATAAACTTACCAAGAGTTTGAGGAGGACCCAGTGCTCCTGCTGCCCTGAGCACCACTGGTCTCTACCCCGTGCAAGGGCTCTGGATGCTGCTGCTGGATTAGCTGAGAGATGATTTCTTTTTCCTTCAGTCGGTTTCAAAGCAGAAGCAGGGGAGGGAAGTAGGAGCAGAGCCTCGGGTGAGGAGACTCTCGACACCTCCAGCTCCCCTAAATCCATTTCGCCCCCATCAGCCACGAGCAAACACCTTCCTCCTCCATCTCTTTTTGCCCCCATCCCACCTCAACTCCAAACCTCTCTACACCCCGCAGAGAGCCATGCAGGGAGGGCAGGATCAGGCCCTCCCTCCCATCGCTCCAGAGGAGGGAATGAGACAAGCTGCTGAGTGGTTTCCTGCCCGGCACTGCCAATGGGAGCTGCTTGGGGTGCTGGGAGAAGGAGAGGATGTATCCGGAGCTGAGTGTTTCCTGGCAGATAAGGCCAGCCCCTCCTGCCGGATGTTATGAGTCCAAGTCCTACCTCCACGTTTCAAGAGAAGGGGCCGAGGAAAGGCTTTGGATGTTTATGTCAAGGAAAAATAACTTCTCCCTCTGCGTACAATCCTCCGGCTCCCCCAGGGCTACGTGCGGGAGGGTAAACGCTGGGAATAGGAAAACAACGGCCAGGGGATGGAGGTGGGTGATGATGGGGGAGAAGGCTTTGGTCCTAGGGCAGGAGGGCTGTGGGTAGGCTGGGCAGGCTGGGGGCTCTCCCTCCCTTCTGGGAATGGGGTGGGAGGGTGCCAAGGCAAGGGCAGGGAGAGCTGGGGAGAAAAGCCCGGGGAGAATTGCCCGCTTGACCCTGTGGGCTCAGGCTCAGCGTCAATCTGGAGTCATCTTGGTGGCAAACGCACTTGGCTGAATCCAGCACTGGTGCCTACCTGGAGGAGACCCAGCCCCCCCAGCCAGGACTTGCTCAGAAGTGCCCCTTCAAGATAGGAGCTAAGACCATCCACATCAGCCTGTGTGGCTGAAGGTCCAGGGTTGGCTCCTGCCCACTCTGTCCTCCAGGGAGTCGCAGGTGCTGAAAGAGGGAAGAGGGTGGAAGACTTGGGTCCAACAACCCAGTAATGCCCAGCTGGACAGGGAGGAGGGAGAGGCTGTGCAGAGGGTATGGAAGGAATGAGATAAATAGGGATCTTCTCCCAGGGATGGATTTCCATCTTTTAGGAATAAATCAGTAAAATCCAGTGCTGGCTGGACCCTTCTGTTTTGGATGTGGCTTGGGTGCTCCTGCAGCCCTTCTGGGAAAATCCACAGGGCTCAAGCCAAAATCTCCACAATGCCCAAAGGCTGCTACATCTTCAGGGTCGTCGTCGGACACGGAGAGACCTTCACTAGGATCACGCTGGTCCAGAAACCAGTACAGGGAAGATCCCCATCCCTCAACAGCAATCATCCACACTGTGAAATTATTACAGTCTGCAGCATAGTGATGCCCAGGCCATCAAGTCCTCTCTCAGCTCTGGGGTGGAGGTAGCCAAGGACGTCTCAGGGAAGGTTTGAGTGAGGCCAGCTGGTTTGGATGAGGCCAGACCAACCTGAGGACATCAGGACCAAACAGTTAAGTCTGGGCATTACCAGAGAGTCTACAGACATTTTTTTTCGCTGGTGTTGAGCAACTTCTGACTGAGAATTTTGTCTTTGGCATTGTTAGAGAGAAGTCTGATAACACAAGATCTGCCAGTCTCCTGTCCAGGGTGGTTAACAAGAGCTGAGCTGCCTCCTCACCCCTGTTTTCTCCCAAGTCAATGCAAGAGACACTGGTAGGGGGTCCCATTTTCTACCCAGTGGGGTAGAAAGGGGACTGGAGGACACCCTGAGAAGAAAGTAGAGAAGTGGAAACCCCTGCCTTTCCTTCTCCTCAGAACGTGAGGGGCCAGTGGGGGTCCCTGCTGGCAGCTGAAGGACATCCACAGAGCATTGCTGCGTTCAGGGAGAGTTTGGGGTTAAGAAGGCTCATGCTAGAGACCTGACCCATGCCCTCCTTCCAGCTCTCCCACCTCTCTTCCCTCAGCACCTCAAATGTCCCCTCCCACCCCTGCAGCCAGCCAGGATGCACCCCGCCTCGGCAAGCCCAAGATGTTGTTCTTTCCCTTTGATTTCCAGGAGCTCCTGCTTGGCCCCCAGAGCTTCACGGCAAACAAAACATCAGAAGCCTGTGCTGGCAGTGCAGGAAGGAAACCCGCTCACGTGGGGGCTGAGTCACAATCCTGCTGCTCCCTACCAGCATCCCAGGGAGCAGAGGGCACTGGGTACCAAGGGATAGCAGGTCCTACTGTCTTCCCTGGCCAGCTAGGGCACCAAAAATCCATCTCCACCACCACCATCATCCTATTATCTTGTTTTGAGAAACAAAACACTTCTTTGGGGTCATTTTTCTTCTGCAGCTTTAATGGGAAAGGCTGAATTTGCTTCTGTGGAAAGTGAAGAGTCTTCATGCTGCCCTTTTGGGCCTCGGCCAAAATCCAGGGAGGGTGCTGAAAACTTTAGTTTAAAACAGGCTTTGCAGCACCCCTGACCTGGGACCAGCTATTTGATCTCCTGCTGTCAGGGCCAGGCTTCTTGTCTTGAGCATCACACGATACCACAAAGATTGTCACCACCCTGGCTCCTCTAGAGTAACAAAGGCCAGAGGTGTCTGATTTGTCTCTGAACTCAGAAGCACCATGAGCTCTGGTGTGGAGGGGCCAAACTCTACACCCTCCTTTAAAGGAGATATAAAATATATGTATGTATATATACACACCTACAGAGGAGATATGACACACATACATCTCTGTTGACTGTTGGGACAGGACAAGGGGTGACGGGTTTAAACTAAAAGAGGGACATTTAGACTAGAGAGAAGGAAAGAATTGTTGACACTGAGGGTGGTGAGACCCTGGCCTAGGTTGCCCAGAGAGGTGGTTGATCCCTGGAACCATTGCAGGGGAGGTTGTCCGGGGCTCTGAGCAACCTGCTCTAGTTGCAGATGTCCCTGCTCAGTGCAGGGAGGTTGGACCAGATGGCCTTGAAAGGTCTCTTCCAACCCAAAGCAGTCTATAATTCTACAATTCTATAATTCTGTGACACTATACACACACAGACCACATCTGAACAGACCTGAGGCAGATGCAGCCCATGATATGGTTTCTGACTGGATAAGGAAAGCATGTCTGAAGATGAGCACAAGAATGAGGCAAGCAGAGCAATCCACCCCAGCACCTCTCCCTCTTCAGACCACCTGCAGCTCAGGACTTTGTGAGCTCTCTGTCTTGACTTGCCTTCTGTGGCATTTTCTTCTGTACGTTTGCTTGGTTGTGGGTTTAAAATTTTATCACCCTTCATGACCCCACTCCAGACAAAGAGCCACCTCCTTCTGTTGCTTTGGTCCTGCTGCCTGCCAGGTTCTTCTGATGCTATGTTTCTCTGGTTATGTTATTCCTTATTTCCCCCCCTTGGGCCCTGTGATTTTGTAGCCATGTATCATATCCCACCACTTTAGCCATCTCTTTCCAGCCTGGAGACCTCCAGTGTTCTTCTCTGGGTATCAGTCCACCTCAGAAGTGCTGAGACTTGATTTGCTCGTTATTCACTTCAGGAATCATAGAATTGTAGAATCATAGAATGTTAGGGGTTGGAAGGGACCTCTGGAGATGAGTCCAACCCCCCTGCCAGAGCAGGGTCACCCAGGGCAGGCCACACAGGAACAGATCCAGGTGGGTCTTGAAAGTC
>WTSP01018537.1:0-26384 GCA_025331215.1 Actenoides lindsayi
TCCAAACCCACCTGGATCTGTTCCTGTGTGACCTGCTCTAGGTGATCCTGCTCTGGCAGGGGGGTTGGACTAGATGATCTTTGGGTGTCCCTTCCAACCCTGAACATTCTTTGATGATATAAACTGTACAAAAGTGCTATAGGTTTTCAGTCTGCTGCAGCTCCTGTACTGAGCTTGCCGAGTCATGATTTTGTTACTACTCATGTAGTAGAATCTGTAATTGGTGTTTCATGGATAAGTGTGAAGAACTTACTAGCAAGGATAGGCTTTTTTTTCTCCTCTTCTTGCCAGCAGGTTGCTCCAGATATACTCTGCAGGGGAAAGAGACAGGTATGGAAGCAACAACATAGCACTTTTTTCATCCCATTCATCTGCTGGTGTCAGTCTCTGGATTTTAGAGGCAGTGACAGGCATGTGAAATTTGTCTTGCACAATGTAGGTGAAACAGCGGAGTACTGGAGAGCTGATGATGATGATACTGTGGTGTCAGCAAGATACGAGGAAGAACTTCCTCACAGGAAATCCTCTGTGCTGTTGTGATCGTTGATAGATCGTGCTCAGCTTCCAGCAAGCTTACTGCGTGTTGTATTACACACCCTCTGATGGGGTGGACAGACCAGGCACAAGCACTCTTCATTTCACGTGCCATTTGTCACTGCATTTGCTGGTCAGAGACGGATTGGCTAATGAACCCCAAATGCAGGTCGGTTTTAATTCAAAAAGTACATGCAATTTAGCTTCCCTTTTTCTTTATGTTGTGTACTTGCTGCCTTGAATGCTCTATGTTGTCTTGCAGGTTGGCAGTAGTAACACTGTTTCAGTTGTACGTGAGCAGTGGTGGTGAGGCAAGGTCTATATGGCAAGGAAAGGCTTTTTCCACAGATCAGGTGGGAAAAGCAGACTGTCTAGTCCTTTCCACAGATCACTTGGCATTCGTTGCTCTGGGAACACTGAACAAAGATGATAACTGGCACTGCTGCCATTTCCCAGGGCTGGACACAGATGGAAAGGAAATCAAATTGGCACAAATGGCACTGAGGCCCTGTCTCCTGAGTGCCATTCGTGTGCTCAGTGACCTCTCCTCAGTCTTCACCTCGAGATGTGTGAGCAAAAGGTGCTCCTGCCATAAATCTAGTTAAAGGTGAAACCGAGTTGATTTAAAGTCAAATTTATCATATACTTAATTTCCACAAACGAATGGTCAGATACTTGTATCTTCAGATATTCATCCTTAGGGCACCCGAAAGGTAATGACGACTGATGTGACACGTAAAAGGAACCCCTCCTTCCTTCTGTTGTCTTTGGCACTCATCTGTCCTTCCTTGCTTGAACACAGGTATTTTGTGCCTCAGCAAGTGTGCAACACGCGTGGCCTTACCAGGCCAAGATGAAGATAATGACAAGGGCAAGAATTAAGTGGGCTCAACACGAGACAGCAGTAGGTTATTCTGAAGGGGGGAGTAAAGGTTAAAGGAGATTTACAGATGGACTGGTCTGGTTTAATATTCTTAATGGCATGGGCAGGTGAGAGTGTGCATATGAAACTGATCCAAGATTTAAAGATCAAAATATACAGGAAAAAGGAGAGCTCTAAGGACTGAACTAACAAATTCCACTATGCACAGGGCAAGCCTTTGCTGTTAGGGATTAATAATAATAGTTTCTTACATAATTTTTGGAACTCTACACTTGAAAAAGAAAAAGGAGAAGCAAGGCATAAATATGTTAATTGATCAGAGGATGACTGTCACTTTAAGCGAGATGAATATGAATCTAAAATGTCAGTCAATATTTGCCCACTGGAGATAGGGCTATGCAGAAGGTCCTGAGTTAGCTTCATCTTAAGACTGGGTATAATTCTAGCCATTTGTGTTCAGAAAGGATTCATTCACACTGCAAAAAGGTACAGAGAAAGGCTACTGGGACACCAGGGGAAGGGAAAACCTGTCTTGTAAAGCGGAGGCTAAGCAGATTTAGCCAGTTTACTTTGGCAAAATAATTGTTCTCTAAGTATACACTGCGTGGTAGTACCAGAGGCTGGGTGCAGAGCCAGTCCCATAAAAACAAATAAGCAGGGTCTGATGACTGATGTATGGAACTTAGAAAAAAAACCCTGGAAGTAGCAGTAGTGTAAGCACAGCAAAAACTGTACGTGAGAGAAAGCCTGATCAGTTTGTGAGAAGATTTTTTGTACTGGGGACAGATGCTGTAGCCCATACTCCCAGTCTTGATTTTATTGAAGGCCAAGGGGAGCTCACAAGGTTGATTTTTAAATGATTTGATACTAAGTGGTCAGGTAGTCCTGTAAGCCCTTAAGTTCATGAGCTGTCTTTGAAATAAAGTTCTGTGCTTTGGAGTGGAGTCAGAATTGCTTTTAATCAGATTGCTTTTGGCTGTCACCAAAGACCTGCACGCTCAGACCTTAATGTAAAATTCTATTGCGCTGGGATTAATAGTTGGATCATCTTCTAAAGTCTTTGGGTGTAATTCCTCTCATTTCAGTGGGGTTATACTGATTTCCAGCAGCCCAGTAGAGTAAAGTAATGGGAATGAATGAATTTTATATTAAGTCAAAGAAAAGAATAGAGCTGGGGTCTCTGTGCTAAAAAAGGGGTACCTATCAACCTGTCATTATAGATCTTTGATGTCTAGAGACCACATGAAAACCTTTAAAAGTCTGGGCCTTTATGTTGTCCCACTTGTTCTGAGAGTATGTTGGCAAGAATCACAACACAAAAGTCTAGAAAAGAAAGCAGTAGACAAGGTGGGGAAGGCACAAATTGCATCTAACTTCTCACTTGCCAATTATTCATGCTCTAGGTTCATGAAAAGGAATGGTTTGGAGAAAGGGAATCTCTAGTATGATTGTCCATAATGCAGACCTTTCAAATCTGAGGTCTGCAGTTTGGAAGATCATCGTAGATTTGAGAAGTACTTTCAAATCTTCAGAAAGTCTCCTTGAAAAATAAACTGAGGAGAACCTAGTCTGAACTGAAGTGTCTGGGTTTAACACACAACCAGAATCTCACACAATCACAGAATCGTGGCGGTTGGAAGTGACCTTTGTGGAGTAGGCTGTTCAGAACAGTGTCTGGTTGGGTCTTTAGTGTTTTAGAGGATGGAGTCTCCATAACACCTCTGAGCAACTTGTCCCAGGATCTGACAATTCTCATAGTGATAGAAATGTTTGTTTGGGGTTTGTTTTTTTTTCCCTCATCTTCAATGGAGTTTCCTCTATTCAGTTTGTGTCCATTGCTTCATGTCTTTTTACTGGGCACCACTGAGAAGCATCTGGCTCATCTTTATGCTCTCCCATCTCAGGTATTTATACACACAGATAAAATCCCCCTGAGCCTTCTCTTCTCCAGGATGAACAATCCCAGTTCTCTCAACCTCTCCTCACAGTAGAGATGCTCCAGTCTCTTAATCATCTTTGCGGCCCTTGCCTGGACTTGCTTCTTCCCAGGGATCAAGGTGAGGCTGACTGGCCTGTAGATCCCTGGATCCTCTTCCTTACCCTTCTTGAAGATAAAAGGAAGATTTACTTTCTTCCAATTCTTAGAAAATTCCCCTGGTCACTATGACCTTTCAAAGACAATTGAGACTGGCCTTTCAAGAACCGAGTGGCTTGCCAGTGTCACTGAGTTCATTCCATCAGGTCCGTATCCTATTTGTTTAAATATTTCCTACCCAGCTTCTTCACTACCAAGTATAAATCTCCATTTCAACAGTAAAAAAAAAAAAAGGACAGCATCCCTAAGCTGTTGTCCTTGCAGCCAGCTGACCTCACAGCAGGCTGTCTCCCTAGCTGTGCTGAAGGCTTGTTGGGGTGTGTGTGTCTCACATGGCAGCAGGCAGGAAGCCACAGTGCTCTTGCACAAGGAAATCTCCCACTAAAGCAAGAACCATACATTAGTGCCCATACGTTCAACAGTATTCTTCCATCTGTACCTCTACAGCAAGACATTAGCTGTGTTTGAGCGATTACGAAGGAACTTAGCAGTTGAGAGATAAATGTGATGAATTAAGGGAATGGAGCAACACGAAAGCAAAACACTAAATGGATTGTATTCTCACACGTTCTTTTATCATTTTAAATATCTACATTTAGTCAGTGGGCTGTCTGCCATAATCACCATCTAAATTTTCCTTCAGTCAACCATGTGTGTTTTTTCCTGCAGGAGAGTCTTTTGATGCCACTGTAGATTTTCTAATATCTATCTTTTTTTATTTATTCTCTATTATAACTGGAGATTAAACCCAACACTCTCAAAGACTGATGGCCAGAGTTTGACCTGACATGGCTTTTTTTTTTTCCCCCCCCCTCTGCACCTTCTGTTTCTTTCTAAAGAGCTTTTTAGTGCTAAGGTCTCTGCATGCCTGCTCTGGTTTTCCGTTGTTTGATTCAGCATATGTATTTTTTTTGGATCAATATTTGAAAGAACCCTGTCAGACTGCTGACTTGCATACCTTGAAACAGCAGTGGATGATCAGCAAGTATCTCTGAAAAGGAAAATAAATAAATTTAACTTTTATGGGTTTGGGAGAGTGATTCTTGGTATGACTCACCACTCATTTTAACCATGAATTCTGACTCACTGTGTAGTGTAGCAGGGAAAAGGAATGACAGGAATAGCAAAAAATCTCTAGCAGTCCTACCTAAGGCCATATATGGTGGTTCACAGCATCTGGAGTTCAGCCATCCCACAGTAAGACCAACAGATGATTATTTCTGGAAGCCCTAGGCCCCAATAGGTCAGTATCTGCTACTTATTTTCTCTCCTGCCTTTATGGGGGGAGGTTCTGGTGTGGCCAGGCTGCTCTAGGCTCTGGACCTGAGGGTGCTCAAGACATCCTTGGTGTGATGCCTTTTGAGTGGATGGGGAAACACCCACTGGAGCAGGTAAGGAGGTCCTGTGGGGACTACTGGGTGAAACCATGGCACTCCTGTAGCTTCCCCCACACACCTTTGTCCTCTTGGGCCATCAGTCTGGCTTTGTCCATGGGGAAACCAAACTGAACAGCGCAACCCAGTTCCATATTAATAACAGTCGGGAGGAAAAGGAACAAAAGAAGGAAGAGAACACTCTACCTGCAGTTCAGGTGTTGGTGCCCTTCTGTTAGGTGTGGGAATGCATATGCAGCAAGGATTATCTCGGAGATAATTCTGTACAGTTAGTTGTCAGTGTCTCAGCATCCTACGGAGAGAACACACGAAAGAAATTATTTTATCTTCAGTGAGAGAAATCCCCCCCTCACTCTCCAAATCAGTTTCTGACTGTAAAGCTTCTTATCCCCATGTTTTCAGCTCATCTAGATGCTGCTTTGCTATTTTCCTCCTTCGTTATCCGAGTTGCTCAAGCTCGTTATCCCCTTCAACCCTGCAGTAATCTTTGTGTTACCCAATTTCAGAAGAGCTGAGCAGGTACCAGTGCTCTGACTTGTTTCTGCTGAGTGGCTGCTCTGTTCCACTGCTGTCAGAGTTTCCCAGCCTGCCTGCAGATACTGCTCAGACCACTGTTAGCAGCAGTGTCTTTTTGTGTTTCTTCCTCTTGCACCTTCTTGTTTGCAGCTCGCTGCTCTACCACTATAAACCAGTAGGATAACTTCAGGTTATGGAAATAAATGGATGCAAATTAATGGTCGCTGACATTTTGCCCCCGAGCCTGCAGTCTCTCTTCTTGCTGTGTAGGCTATATTCATTACTTTCGCTTTTCTGTCATGCCTTGTTGCAATAGTCTCTTGTTTTCCATCATTCCAGAGGTAATGCAACCAACTGGTGCTAACTAAACAATCACTGTTGTCGGGGAGATGGTTCCAATATTTAATAACCAGTTTGTCAGCTGCCTTCATTGTAACGCGACGCTGCAAGCAAATACCGAGCAGCTCGGTGGTTTGACCACAGCAACAATTAGCTCTGAAGTGACTTTCTGCTATGGGCGGTCACTTCATTAAGTATTTATGAAACTGAAATGTTTCTGTTAATAAAACACAACTGTAGCTTCTCGGGGAAAGATTGATGTGCAAGTGCTTTGCTTCCTCTATGATTTAGCGCATTCACCGACGGGTAATGTCTCTGACGTAAAGAATAAAACAAGGCAAAAAGAAGAAATGATAGAAGCAGCAGCTTTGAGCTCAGGGGTGGCTCTTCGGAGGAGGACAAGCAATAATTGCCACTCGAGTTTTTCAAGCTCTGCCCAGTCAGGTGGGATCCCAGGAGCTAAGGGTGCCCGCTGCTTTGGCAGCCGGGCGCGTAGCGGTGCTGTGAACGCAGCCACAGCCTGGGCTTGTGCTCTGGCACGAGGAAGACCACACAGCAGCCACCAGCCCCTATTCCTGAAGCCATGTGTCTCACAGCGAAGCCTGGTCCTGGAAGTCAGAGAGCATTTAATGGGCAAGGCCCAGAACTCCCATTAGAATTCCAGTTGTTACGTAGTGCTGGCAAAGGGAGAAGAATGCGTGTAACAGATCAAATCGCCGTTGGGTTAACACTGGGGTGTTTGGGTCACTTTATGCCTGGTAGTGTTTAACAAGAGTTTTTCATATGAACATAAGGGATAGAAGGGACCTGGAGACTTGGGCTGTCAGCAGACCCCACTTTGCAATGGGGTATGGCAGGTGAGGGGGTGAGAGCAGCCAGGGGGTACAAGTCACAGCTGATGATTTTCAATGGAGACCAGTGGAGAAGGAGAAATGGATTCATGGGGTGAGTGGTTTGCAAAGACCTGGCCAGCATGGACCTTACCTAGCGGAGGAAGTTCCTTGTTTCCCTGGCCTCGTTCAAAGTGCTGCTGCCTAACCCAGAGGAAGAGAGAATGTCTTTTTCTTTCTTCAAAGGCTGAGTGTCTCTGTCAGTTTTTGGAGCAGAGCTTGGCCGAGAGCCTGCCGTGGCTACGGCAGTCGGTGCTTAGGCTGTCAGGAAGCAAGACTAGTTTATGCAAAACCACAATGGCATGAGTTAGTTTTAACCAAAATGAGCTCCAACAAAGCAATAGTGTACTCCAGCAGCTTCCACCTTCCTGCTGCTGCTGCAAAAGTAAAACCAGATGAGCTTGTAGCTGTATGATCCGCAGGCATACCGGGCCCTGATCGGGGTGGGATCGAGTGCCCATGCTGAACTTGATGCACTTAAAGTGCATGGCTACCACACAGCTACACACTTGCCTACTTGGGGAGCTGGGTGACTTTGATTTTGCTTCCACTGGTCTCTGTAGCAATGATTTCCCTTCACATGAATGAGAGAAGGGCCAGGCATCACTTTAGCCTTCATACCCAGTGGCAGTGTAGCCGCATAGACAGGAGGAAACGGGGGGGGGGGGGAAACCCAAAACCTCAACAAGCCAACTGGTTTCAGCAGTAGAACACCAGGTGGGTGGGTTTATCCTTTTATGAAGCTTATAGAGCTAAACATGGACTAGCAAGAAGTGCTTCACAGGGCAGAATGTCCTGCTTTAGTCAGGATCATGTCAGTTATCCAATCTAGTTACAAGTATTTCCTTAAGGAAAAGAGCTGTACTCAGGAAAGAAGAAAATTGGATCCAATATTAACACATTTTTTGATACTCAAATGATACAATTTGATAAATATTTCCAACATTCCTTGAAATGCTGAAGCTATAAAAAGTATTCAGTGCGATGCAGAGGTCTTTAAAGTCATTAAAAATGCTTCCTTCCAAAAATAAGCAACTAAATGAAATGAGAATTTGACCTGCAAAGTATTTTCTCCTTTTAGCTTTAGGTAAACACAGCCAGAAGTTCATTTCTCTATTTATTTGCAAACACTGCATTATAAACATAAATGTACTGCTGTTAAGAATAATAATGCAGTGCTAATGATTCTGAGAAGCAAGAAGGGAATCAAAGAACCATCTGAAGGAAAGGGACAGGTAATTAGGCAAAGCAGGGAGATGAAAAGGTAGATAAGTACCTAAGAAAATTGCACAGCAAAGGTGATTAAGAATAAAGGACTAGAAACTGTACCTTATATACTAGAGCAGAAAATATGGGAAGTGCTGCCACGGATGAGCTGGGAGAGGTGAACCAGAACTGCAAGCGTTCAGTATTTGAACTGGAGCTATCCCCCCCGTTCACCTGGTCAGACAGGGCAAAATAACTGGGGTGAGACTTTGTGGTCAACGTTCTCTGTTATAAAGTGAATAAAACCAGAGCAAGCGTGAGCCTTTTGCTTTCCATATCTGATACAGAGCCCTTTGCTGTCCTGACGAGTCTCCAGCTCTCACAGCTCCTCCTTCCCACCTACCTTTCGCATCACGGTGTCACAGGAGCTCCACTATCTGCTCTTCACTGCCATGGTTTTTCACTCCTGGCCCACTTCTTGCAATGCAGCTGGCCAAGAAGGTTTCCATCTCCTCTTGGATGGACTCCCAGTAAATGGAAATTTAAAGGATGCCACCTGGATCAACACAGCCAGGCTAAAAATACAAGGCTTTTGCATATGTAGGAGAGAGGATGGTTCTCAAGCTGACAACTGCAAGGCATTAGCAGTCCCAGGGGACCAGCACAGGGGTGCCAACAGGCAGTGACCAGTAAATGACATAAATTAATCATGTGTCTAAGTGAATGTTTGCTCCTACTTCCCTCTGCACCGCTTTTTCCATTGCCTTTGATGGAATGACCTTATTTCTATTTCCCAGGCTTATAACTAAGTACACAGACAAATACAGGTATCCTAGAAATATTAACAGTAAAAAAAAAAAAATGATGCTGATGTTGTATGTGGGGAAGAAAAGAGCACCGAGTGCTCAGACCTTTAAAAAAAGCATGCTATTAATTCATTTTATTAGTGACCATAAAATAAAATTATTCGAAAAGTTTGATTTTAATGCTTTTTTGTGGTCAGCAGTAAAAATTGGATTGCTTTCCATTTGCAAGTAGTGAGATGGAGATGCTGCGGTTCGTAATACTGCGTCTAACTGAGAACGAGCTCCCTTCGTTGTAATCAGTTGCTACAGAGATGCTGCTGAGGAACAACAGTTTTACTCTTGCCAGTGAATGCCTCTGATTAAAGGAAGTTTTAATCAGAAGTTACATCTTGAAAGGAACGGTAAAATTGCCCGAGTTCAGCTTTTCCCTGGGAAAAGCTCTGGCTCAGCTGCCTGGAGCGGTGCCGGGAAGCTTGGCCTCCTTGGGTGTGTTGCCGTTGTGTGCAGCTACAGGGGTTGCCAAGATCCTTCTGCTGAGGAAGGAGGAGAGGCTGTGTGAGTAGAGCAGATGTATCCAGATGTCAGCAGCTAGAGAAAGGTGCAGAGAGCAAACAAAAGCTGAAGGAGTAATGTCCTTTTTTTAGCTCCTGCTACTGACAGTGGTCCATCCTCTGACTTGCTTCCTCTGATCTTTCTTCCCTGTCTGTCTCTGCCTTCCAATTTTCAGGCAGTAAAAGGATTTTGAGCAGCCACTTTTTCTATAATAACCACCTTTGAGTATCCCCGTGTATAACACGATAACCCTAAGCACTCAAATGAAGGGGTCTCAAATCGAACGTCCGAAGATGAGGCTTGGTGTCGGTCAGGAGTTGCTCTGGAAGGTGCGCGTCACGGCGCGGTGGGGTCCCACTTGTGCTTTAGAGCCCTGGGCTATTCATCTCTAGGTGGCAAAGCAGGAAATAGTTCTCAACTACACTCTTCACAACCAACAGGGCAAACTCAACTCTTGTCGAAGAGTCGTCGTGTGTTTTGACACCACTTCATTTTAGCTCAACCCCCCCCAACCAAGGTCGTTATTACTTCACCGTTTCCAACCATCACCTGCGCTCCGTAAGCGCGTCACGGTAATGCAAATGTAGTTGATTTAGTGATTAACCGAGTTGATTTAATTATGTTGGGTAAATAACATTATATGCTAATGTAAGGTAATTTATTTCTTTTTAATCGTAGAACCCTATACGCTGCAATCAAATTCTTTAAATATTTACTGAAGCTCTGAGATGTAATAAATCCGATAGAATTATTCTTGAGTGACGTGCTGCTCGTGCCAGCCCGAGTTCCTTCTCTGAGCATTTATAGAAGAGATGGAGAAAACGTCCCTGCTACGCTGTAGACGCAGAGAAAATGATTTCTGAGGCGTTCCCAGGCTCTCGTTCATACTGCCTGCAACTCGGGGGCTGAAGCTGCCTTTGTAGTTGAGTGGCCAGGGAAGCGGTCCCCACCACAACTGGCCTCCTCCTTCCTCCCAACGTTCCCGCAGCTTCCCTTGGGCAAGAGAGGAAAGTTGGGAACAGGAGGAGCTGGTTCGGGCGAGGGGAAAAGCGGTTGGTGATGCAGCGGTGGTAGCGGGAGGAGGGCACTGGATGCGGTGGGACCAAGTGTGACGAGGGTTTCCTCATCGTGTGGATGTTGGGGCAGAGGCTCAGCTTTGGTGCTGCCTCTCCAGCGCCTGTCCTGAGTTCTGCACACAGGACAGACGAGTGTGTGTCTCCAGCCAAGTGCTACAGGGTCGATTCTTATTGCATCTTGCTACGTTTTACTCCTCTTAACATTTGGAAAGAAAATGAAATATTTACTGCTTTAATACATGCAGGCCTTAGGAGTTTCATAAACGTTCTCTATCGATTCAGTTCTTTACTAAACTCTGCTGTAAAACTGCTATAAAGATCCATAAAGTTTCTAATTATAGGGAAGCTTGTGTAAGTCTGTATCTGCCTTTTATAGCATTTTGAATATAAGGAAACTGCGTAGACGTTTCATTGCGCGGTGTCGTGCGGGTCTCGGACCTATCCTGAGCTGGACAGTGTTACAATTACCTTCAGTTCCAGCCTAAACCCCTATTTTGAGCAAAACTATGGTAGATACTGGACAAGATCTTAACATGAAGAGCGAGCTGCCAAAGGTTGTAGCAGCTGCTGGGTGCTGAGCTGTTCCAAAACTGAAACCATTTCAAGTAGGTACTTGGGTGAGCGTCAGGCCTGTTCGAAATACCTGTCCAGCTCTGTGGGCTGAATATTTGAAAATCTGACTCTACATCCACAGCCAGTTCATGGAACAGTCTGAGAGTTACTAAAAGATATGCATAGTCTGTAAGTGCAATATTCTCAGAAGCAGCAAAACTTGTATGAATGCGTTTAATGGCTCAGGTCAGTAGCAAGATTCCAAATATGCAGGCATTTGAAGAGTCTTTCCTCAAAATAAATCAATAAACACCTTAAAAACATCTAGATACTTTACAGTCTTCCTCATGGTGAAGTACATGCTTTCCTTTTTTATTTTCTGCCTTTTTTTAATGCTGAGGTGTCTCTATTCTTGACACTGGGAAAGAAAAATAGATCTGATCTACTGTCTGCCATGAGTAACAGGTTAACCGAACAGAACAGAGAATACCGATCCTCACAGCAACCCAAGCACCTGCCTCTCTAAATAGATCCCCAAATACGGATTTCATGATCTTAGTAGAAATTATAAATGCTAGAAAAAGGGGGGAAATAGTGATAAAAATTCTTACAGTTCATGAAATTACTGGAAAGTAGGACTGGAGACGAGGTCCGTAAAAATCAAGACCTAATCGTCTCCCACAGGTACTAACAGTGTTTAGAAGCCCCCAAGGCAACAGCTCCATCACGAAACTCTTCAGCTATTTTCATGGTTTGCCAAATGCAGGAAAAACTCCCAACTGGAGAACAGCAGCAGGATGTGAGACGTCCCGAGCTGCTGCCTAAGTGCCGATAGGAACAACGCTTAGAGCGCAATAACGTCACCCTCCCAAGACAAGCCTTTCAGCTGCCTGCGGTCCGTGCCCTCGGACCGACGACTGACGGTGTGAGCTCTGGGCACCACCACCTCGCCCTCCCCCAATGGATTCTGCAGTTTGTACCCCTGATACCTCAGGGGGTTCAGCAGCAGGGTTGATCCGTGAGCGGGCAGCCTGTTCAGTACCGATGTCCACCCAAATCACGTCACACTCGGGCGTCAGGGCTGCTTGAGCATCCTGCTGCTACAGATAATTCCTTTTTCGGGTCTCAGCTTTGAAAAATGGGCAACATGTGATAGAAGAAGTGGAAAAAATACTCTGTAATCTGCTACTTTGGAGGCAAAAGTGAGTTCTTTAATGTACATTGAGGTCATTCCCAGGAACTAAGCTGTGACAGCTCTAAGCCCCCATGCACTGCTTACAGCTTAGCACTGTAATGATGGCTTATTGATATTTACAGCACATTTTATAGCATCAAAGTTGTTCACGTTTTTTACAACATCTATACCTCTCCAGCTCCATCCAATCATTTTCATATAAGACTGGATACACTGTGGAAACAAAACCTCTTTCCACATATACGTGCAGGGAAATTAGACTTACAGATGCCTACTTTGGGTGCCTAACTGCCAATTCACACTAGCGGGTCTTCATAGCTGCCATCTATCCTATCATTCTTGCATGTGGCTTATTTTTAATTTCCTCAGTGCTGAGCCAGGCAGATTTTGGGCAAGCGTAGCCTGTGTTCAGGTTTGGAAAACATTTGCCAGAAGCAGAAGACAGAACAACCTTCTTCATGCAGAGTCCTGGGAAGGCGTGAGCTTGGCTGGCAGTTAGAACATGGCAGTGAATGCTGGGGGGAAGTTGGAGCTTGGATGAGGGACAGCAGAGGCCACAAAACCAATAGTTGTGTCAGCATAAGGAGAAGAGCTGGGACCTCAGCAGGGATTGTGGCCCTCAGGTAGGAACTAGGGAGTCTGGCTGGGTATAGATGGAACCATAAAGAGTGAAAGGACATTGTGGTGGGTACAAAGCCAGATGGAAAAGTGTTTGGGAGAGCTGGGACAGAAGGAAGGGGGGGCTCAGGTGTGTGGGTTGTGGGAGGCTGTGGAGTAGACAACTGAAAGTCTGTGGAAGTATTGGCAAAGAGGATGGAGGTGGCCTTGGGCTGGAGTAGATCTGGGACAAGAGCATGGGGAAAAGGAGTTCTGCACTGGGAGAGCGAAGGCACTGCAGGGCTTGGGAGATGAGCTCCTGGTGTGAGAGGTCTGGGTGCTGGGGTTGTGAAGCACTGTGGGATCACAAACTGGCTCCATCAGGGCGAGTTTAACAGGGATGCTGGTTTGGGACCAGGCTCAGTTCTCTCTTCCACTCATTCCCTCTGCTGCCTTCCCTGCCTGAGCGCGATCGGGGCGTGTGAACTCGGGCCCCAGAGTCTGCCTTTAGGTCAGAGTTGTCCTATGTCAGCATTCAGGCTTTTGTTTGACTGTAAGGGCTGTTCTTATACATAGGCTGGTCAGGTTAATCTGTTGTGCTTTACATCCACGTTTCATTTTCTCTGAACAACAGAATAAACTGAGTTAATTCACCTTAGCCCTTGGCTGCCTAAAGCTCTCAGGTACAGGATAAAATAACAGCATAAACAGAGCTTTGCTTTTATTAGGGTTTGCAAGCTGAGTTTACAAAATAGTGCTGGGAACAGGAAAGCTTTCTCTTATATTGTAGAATCATAGAAAGGTCTGGATTAGAAGGGACCTTAACGCTCATCTCATTCCAACCCCCCTGCCATGGGCAGGGACACCTCCCACTAGAGCAGGTTGCTCAGAGCCCCATCCAGCCTGGCATTGAACACTTTCAGGGATGGGGAACCCCCAACTTCCCTGGGAAACATGTTCCAGTGCCTCAGCACCTTCACGGTAAAGAATTTCTTCCTTAGATCTAATGTGTATTTACCATCTTTCAGTTTGAAACCGTTACCCCTTGTGCTGTCTCTACCCTCCCTGATAAAGAGTCCCTCCCCCTCTTTCCTGTAGGCCCCTTTAATGCTGCTCTAAGCTCTTCCCTTATCAGTGGGAAGATATGTTTTTATCAGTCCAGAAAACATGTATTTTGAACTGAGTCAGAACCCAGCCCCAGATCAGAAGTTAGATCAGAGAGGGGCTCAGGTGCCTGACTGCTGCTGAGCTGCTGAAATCCAGGCTGGAGAGCACTCTGGGTGCTGAAGCTGTTGGCACCTGCAGAAGTGCATTGGTTTGGCACCCTTTGGGGTAGGTAGGCACTTCTCTCCCATTTAATCCTCGCCAGGCTTTGCAGGCCAAGAGTCTGTCATCCTTTTCTCAAAGGATCTCGAGCCTCCCAGCAGATCTGGAGGTTTGGCCTCAGCACCAAACGCAGCTGACCAAGGAGGTGATACCGTTCCCTCTTGGGCAGCAATTTCACAGGCAGGGCGTTTGCTTTGGGTTCAGGAGACCTGGATTCAGTTATTGCTTTTGGTGTGCTACGTGAATGTGTACGTTTGGGCTACCCTGGGCTCTGTGAGGACCCTCAAGTCCTTCCACTCAAGCTGTTCCACTTTGCCTGACATAATTAAATATTAATTGGGCCAGACCGAGAGAGTAAATGACTTTTTATAGCCTGGCAACTAGGCCACTCACCCAGGAGAAGAAAATCTCAAGTCCTAGCAATCATATTTTACAACTAGAAGCATAAAGCTGTATTAAAGCATGTGAATATTTGTTAGATTTTTAAAAGCATTTAGATGGTTTCTGTTTAAACGCCACTATGCTGAGTCTTCTTGAGGACCATTCCACCTCTATGGGATGCTTAAACGTAAGGACACATGCATTGAAGCTTAAGACCCCATTTAAAAATAAACAAACCAACCAAAACCACCCCCAACAAACCACCCTATACCTTCCAGCTGACTTTGAAGAACCTGAGAACAAAGTTCAGCTCAGTCTGGTGCTGCAGGAGATGAGTCACTTTGGAGGTTTTTCAACAAAACAGGGAGTTGCTATAAATCACTGCCTGTTACCCAGCTTGAAACAAGAGGGCTGCTATTTCTAGAAGCCTTGTTGGGAGCACTTACATTTCCAGACATCCTTTTTCTTTCATATATCTCAACAAGTAAGAAAATTAGAGTTTCTTAGAAGATTCAAGCCCACCTTTCCTGCTAGTATAAGTAACCATCTGATGGATTGAGGTAGACTTTCCAAGGTGTACGCTCGTGCTGGGTGTTGGCTTAACCCCCAAGCCGCAAAGCACACGGAAAGCCCTTGTCCTGGCTTGACACTACAGCCATCCCTGGAGTTGTGTTTGGGGGGAGGAGGTTGTATCATGTGTGAAGGTCTCCTCTCTTGTCTCCTGCATGCCTGTGATGAGGCAGCGTGAGCTGGCACGGGCAGTTGTGATGTTCAGGTTTATTGTGGTTAAACCACGTGCCCGTTGAGCACGTACTTTTGGTTTCTTGCAAGCACAGGCTTTATTTTTACAAGGGCTGGGTCCCAGAGGCAGACCCAGCCAGCCCTCCACCAATGCCTTCTACCCCTACTGCTTCCATGTCCTGCAGGATGAGATGACACCATAGGGTCTTTTAGTGACCCAGGAGCTTGAAGGTGTTAGGAGGTGACTGGCCTGGTGCAGCTGGAGAGCAGGCAGTGGGAGAAAGACTGCTGCACTCACAGGGACCTCCGCTTGCTTGGGGGGAGTTGGTGCTCAGGGCACCAACTGGTTTGGGTTCATGCTGTGAAGGAGCAACTGGCCCTGTACGGGACACCCCAACACCCTACTGTGGGACTGAGCAGCCATCGGGGTGTTTTCATGGCTTAAATAACTGAGCCAGCAATGCTGAAGAAGAAGTGATTCCAAGCATTTCATAACAGTGATTAAACATTATTTTTTTTTCACTTTCAATAGGTTTTTTGTCTTCAAAGCACTTATATTCACTGGTTTGCTCTAAAAAGACAATAACAGTTATCTCCTCACTGAAAAATGCTTTTAACTCTAATGAAATATGTCAAAATGCAACTCCTCTAGTTCTCCTAAGATACTTACAGTAAATAAAAGGAGGTGATATTTTTGTTTGTGGTAATAGATGCTACAACGTCTGCCTGTCCTTTTAACTTGAAAAACTGTGATCCTTGAATGGGAGGGGATCTTGTTCTTCGCTCTCAAATTTTAACTGGCATTCATACACCATTTCTGGGCTTTTTCAAGCCTTCCATGAATGCACCCATGCACTTCAGATTTCTCCTGATAAAAATCTGACAGTAAAAATAATGCTTACTCCAAGTTATTCTTAGTGTTTGAGAAATACACAGACCAGAATGAAATGAGACGGTAAGTTTATGATTTCTCTCTTCTGTAGCTGAATAGAATTAGGGAAGGCCTTTGCAGATTGGAAGAAATTACATGTCCAGGTGTCTTTTTTCTTTTGCTACAGAGTTCCTTTATTAAATATTCACAACAAGACATACCTGAATAATTTACAATTCCTTATTTCACTGGGCACGACAGTTAAGGTAAAAAAAGGCCACAGTCATTCAGGCAACAGAAAGAATGTGTCCCAGAACAAGAGCTTCATTAAAGCCCCTCTCTTTGAATAGCAGACTCTGTGTGTACATATCTACATTTTAATGTTGGCTCATACTTGTCTGTTCTCTGTAGGTGGCTTCTAGTTTTAAGATGCTAGATTGATAGTGGAATTTGCTGTTTAATAAACTCTGGACCACTTCCACTCAAGTCAGCGGAAGAAGAGCTCTGGGTATTTTACATCCTTGCCTCATGTTAGAATGAAGGGTCACAGAGAAATGTACTCTTGATCCTGGAGAGAAGCTTATACATCCTCTCAGCCATTCTCACGGTGATTCATGACAATCCGGAGTATTTAATACAATATGGTTTTCAGGCAGTCATAGCATAAAATATATAGCTCGTAATCTTCGGCTCTATAAACACAGGTCAGTACCTCGTGGGAACTCCCGTGATTTAAGCCTGTGAAAATACTGCTGTGCATTGTCGATCTGACATAGCCCTTGCTAGGACCTTTTCCAGAGGACAGGCCCCAAGCCAGAGAGGTGGAAAGCTTAAAGAGGCAGATTATCTGTACAATTGTGGACAAGGGTTTTGAAGCTGCAGGAGAAAGCTCAGCTGCCTGGTTTAGAGCTAAGGTGGGGGTGTGGATGGTACTGCAGGGGCATGCTCTTTGCAAATCTGGTGATCAAAATGCAACAAAAAAAAAAGGGGGAGAGCGATGCTGAAATGACATTGAGACCTTGAAAATTAAACTTTATGATGCCTGATTGCTTTCCGAGCTTAGAGGTACGGAGACGAGACTGAAAACTTCTCTTTGTGCTGAAGCATTGTGATTTTTTTCCCCACAAAATGCACAGTTGAATGCTGTAGCCCATGCTTCCAGGTGCAGTCATGGCTACGAAGTATATTTGTCAAATGTGATATTCAGGGTGAAAGCTGAGGCTAGCACCACCTCTTCAAAGCCAGAGAAATCATTAAATAAATGCCTTGACAGCCAGCAATATCTGTGCAGATGTATCTTGCAGTCTTCGAAGTGCGTGGGAATACGTTGACACAAAGAACAAGAAGAGGAGAGAAAGGATTTTGCTTAAGATAGGAGCTTCTCAATGAAAGCGCAGCGAACTCGTTATCAGTGCAACACTTGTGTTGTCCACACCGCTGAGATGTGAACAGAGCCAGATGCAAACTCAACACAGGAGCAGGTTTCTCTTCAGCAGAATTCTAGTGTTATCATGAATAGATCTACAGAAAACATTACAGCATTGGATGAAGGCCACGTTCTGTTTCTGTTTCGTTAGTTCCCGTGGTATCCCTCAGATAAGCAAAGCTTATTAAAAATATCCTTTGTTAACTCCATCAGAATAATTAGAGAAGAAAACAATAACAATTACATTGTCATTTTTTCTGAGAAGCAATAACTCAGAACTTTGTCTGACATCTAAATTAGATTATTGCAAGAAATGGCAAATCAATTAAAGTCGGCCCTTCAGGCTTCTGAAAAGTTTGAAAGGAAAAAAAAAGAAATTCTTTCCTAAGTCACAGGTGCTTTAAAGACTGGTGAAAGCTTCAGTCTGTCTTCCATGTGCTTTAGGTCCTTTCAGCTTTCCAAAAAATGATTTCTGGATTTCCAGATGACAAACCTCAGATTCTTCATCACATTGGACACGGAACTGAATCAGCTGAAATCCCTGTCTTTTGGGGTATTTTTCCCCCCCCCTAGCATGTAACTTCTGTGTCAGCATGTTTTGGGAGGAAATAATGTGCTCCATCCATACTGGCTGAAATTGTTCTTTTCCATCAACTCATGTGAAATATTCCTTTTTCAAGGGGAAGGTCAAGGCCAACGTCTTCCCAACTCAATACTTTAATACTACATTTGTGATGCTTAGGGCTGAATCCACACGCAGGACTTCAACCCCATAACTCCCTGTGCCAGTGTTCCTTGTGCCATGCATGGAGAGACACTGGGCAGCAGGGTCTGTAGGCATGGGACCACCTTGTGCCAAACAAACTGGGCAAGTCGTGGAGCTTCATCTTCTGCAGGATATCACAGCTGGAGTCGGAGTATCCACAGGAAATGCCAAATCCAGGAGCACTCCTGAACAGGGGTTTCCTCCTGAATGGGAGCGGGCGAGCATTTTTGCCACCTCCCCAGTATCACAGTGCTCTTGCTGAGCCACCACGTTCATGCTGGCACCGTTCAACTGTTCCCAAAGCAGGCATCCTGCTCTTCAAAATCGCTGAGCAGCCAGAAATTCTTACTCGTTGCAGTGGGAGCTGTGGGATAAGTGGTCTGGAAAATCAAGTGATACGTCTCTTTCCTTGAAATAGCATCTCAGGAACTAGTTTTGAAATGCTTGTCTGAAATCTTTTCTTTCTCCTTGAATGTGTCTGAAGTGCTCATCAATTTAGGAACCTCTGATTCAGTTGATCAACGTATGGACAATAATCTTACTCAAAGCACGGTGTAAATCTTGCAGTGGACTGCTCCCCAGGCACAAAGCATGCAGGGAATTAAAGGTAGCCTGTGGGAATGTATAGGGTTGGGTTTTTTATCCACAGTTCTTTAGTGGGAACAATTTTTGGTCAGTTCACTTGCCGTCTCAGCTGTTTGCTGCTGGATTGGAGGCTGTCAGAGGACATCTCAAAGCAGACACGAAGCACTTCCAGCAGTGGCCACAGGCTGGATGGTGTTTCCAGCATCTTCCCAGCTCCTGGCTGGGGGACTGGGATGGTGAAAACTGTCACCGAGGCATGAGTTTGGAAAACCCTCCTCAGCGTGCTAAGTCAGTGATACGTTTGGAGTTTTCATCAATTCACGTATCTTTCTGGGGTGCAAGTTAAGGATTGTTTAAATAGGACAATTAACTTCTTTTCCAGTTCCATCCAGTGTCAGTGCAGTGGGAATTCTGAGCCCCTGTGAGCTGTAGGTCTCTTTCTTCTGCTTTCTCCAGCAAGTTGCAGTTGCTGTAACTGCTTGTTTCTGCAGGCCAAGAGCTGATCTTCCTCCCAGTCTCCCACTAAGCAAGGCAAGTCTCTCCCATCCATTAGCAGCATTGAATACCATCTCTCCCACATCCTGGCTTTCCTGGCAGCTGCAAACAAACAACTGTCCTGCTAATAGTCCCTCTGTTCCGGAGAGCAGTGCTTTAAGCATGCGAAAAGAATATTTCTCAATTCATTTTGACAGAGTTTTATTTGTCAAGTTTATGGAAAGCTTAACCGAGTCAGATGCTTGTGACACTCCTTCCAAAATCTTCCCTAACTGGTTCCAGTGAAGAAGCTGAGGTTTGCTCACCACCCAGTGTTCTTTCTCCCCATGTCTCTTCACTGGTATTTTACCCTTCCACCAAGGGTAAAACACCAAGCACACCACAGATATATATATATTTTTAATCTCCCGTGATGCAGGTATCTTATTTTATTAGAAAAGAGGTTGACTACTAGTATATAGTAGCACAATTTTATGGTATCAGAGCTGACTCAGGCAAAGAAATGTTAGGAAATTCTCCGTCTTAACGATTTAAACCTGAACTTTTCATGCCTAAGGGACAGAAACAAGTAGGCATTCACCAAATATGAATTCTGGAGAGCAGAACGACGTTGTCGCCATTCATGTAATTAGTTGTGGGGCAGCTCCCAGTAGGAGAGGGTGGAACTAGATCACTTCACGACCAGCATCGTATGACGTGGTTGTCTTCAGGAGCAGCCTAGAGGTGCCGGTGCTCGGTGATAATGGCAGTTCCGTTCTGCCAAGTCTCTATCCACGCACAGGTACGGTGACAGCAGCCTCTAAAAGCCGGATTGCTTCCCTGGTGAATGTGCCGAACTTGGAGGAAGATTTATGTGGAGGGCGGTGAGGGGAAAAGGTGGCTGTGATTCCAGCTGCTGCTGTGGGTTCCCGTGTTGCCTTCGGGCTAGTCTGGGAAGACGACAGGTACGCCTCTAACGTGAAGCGTGCCGGTAGCTTTCCTGAAAGCAAAATCCAAACCCTCTGGAAATCGGTTCTGTCCTTTAAATTTCCGTCAACACCCAGGAGCTCTGTTCACACCTATCAGAAAGCAGTTTCCTTTCCCCCTTAGGGGAAAGAGTAGCAGGAGTAGAGAAACACCGAGGACTAGAGCAGCGAGCGCAGCAAACTCCTCTCCATCCTCCCGTGCGTTGTCTCCCTGGAGCAGGCGATGCCGATCCCCTGTGGTGTTGAGTGATGAACAGTGACAGTCTGAGCAATGAGATCTCTTCCTGCGGCAGCAGAAACACGAGGCCCTCTGCAGAAAGCCTAACCCAGGCACCCGGCCCCAAAACAGGGACAGCGGAGCGGTGAGTGGCTCCCTACAGGAGTAACTTAGGCAGAGACTGGATGGAGCAGGGCATTAGCAGGACCCGTGTAGCATAGAACAACAGAAAGCAGTCACAGACGTTTAATTAAGATGAATTTAATGGCTGGATTTCAGCTGTTATTCCAGAAGTTAAATGCCAGTTACCAATGTGTTAAATTGCACAATAATCGCTGCATAAATAAATACGCTCCTCGTTCTAATCTGTAACTATAATAACGTGGCACATTCAGTAGAATTGTGCTGGGGGCCCTAGTTTTCAACTGCTATTGCAAGAGCTGTCATCTATCACATTTTCTTGTCATGTTCCTATTTTTACTATTGTTCACTGGTTAAAAAGGAGGGGGGCTTTTTTGTTTTCTGAACAACTCCGGGAAGTAGGGAGGTGGAGAAAGTAGAAGGCAGAATTTTCACGTTCTGGTTGATAATCCTTGTTAGGCTAAAAAGGCAAATCTCTGGATTTTTCAGTTTGAGAAGTTTAAATTAGACTCCAGAGAGGTGATTTAAGAAGGAAAGCAAACCCCCTTGGACTCATAGTGGAGCTTTGCAGGAATTCCTTTGTGTTTGTTGGTGCCGTAGGTGCCACCTTAGTAGACCAGACGTCATATGTGTCCAGTCTGGTAGCTTGTCTCCAAGAGGGGCTAACTCTGTATGTGTCAGAAGATACATGTGCTATACTTCTTTGTTAAAAAGATCTCATTCTCAAGATACAGAGTAAGTTACATGAAAATTATCTGCAGATGGCCTGAGGGTGTTATCATACAGAACTGGATTTTTAAAGGGAGGACATCACAAGTTCTATGGAATATTGTATTAAGAAAACAATTCAGTAAGCGCTTCTGCATAAAGACCTGAACTCCATAAACAGTGTGAAAGCTGCCCAAATCCTTGGGCAGTGCTGAGGAGTTCTCCCTGCTTGCCAGTCTCTTGCCTTAAGTGCGTGTTTTTCCAAGGTTTCGCTCTGTCTTTGGGATGTGGAATTTATTATGAAATGAAATTGCTGTGAAACATTACATGATCAAAACTCTAATGAATTCCTTCCTGTTACTCATTAACCTTCCCCGGTTTCTCTTTAACTCTGAAGTAAGCAGCAGGCACAAAACGATTCTGTTGATTCAAGATGCTGTAACATTTTGACATGGATGAAAATTAACCTGGTGAGCTCCACTTGGGGTCAGAAAATGTTCCAGCTTTTAATCTAGTGAACCTTCAGTGAGAAACCCTCCTGTGAGCATCAAGCAATAAATGATAATGAATAAAATGTTCACTGGAAAAAAAAAAATCCCCAGTTAACGAGTGACTTGAAGTAAGGAATATGGAATATGAAGAAATGCAAAGGCAAGTTAGCAAATGTTCAGTGGCTGAGTGCTATGTCTCTGGCTGAAACACTTTCCCTGAGGAATCTACCAAGACCATCCCCATGAACACATGGTGCCACTGCTGAGGCTGGGGTCTTCCTTCTGGGCTGGGAATCACCCCCTCTCTTTTCCCCTTCCAACCACCACTGACCATGCTGGGAAACTAGGCTCTGAATAACACACAGGTAACCTGAAGCTGACCCTGCCAGTTCCTCCCACATTCACTATTGCCTGGGGAAGGAGCGTTGGATGTTTGGGGGCCCCACACCCCAAAGACAGAGCTGTCCCGGAAAGCAGTTGGGACTGTTCAGAAATAGCTGCAGGGAGAACTGGAAGTGGGCTGGAGTGATGGCTGCCTATCCCAAAGCAGAGATGTAGGGGTTTTAAGCCTATTGGTGTGAGAATGTTGCCATCATAGGTATGAGAAGAGCAAGAGAACACGTTATGGGTCCAGAAAAAGTTGGGTTCTCTCAACAATTTTGGCTCTGTGAGCTACTTCTGCACATCTTTCAGCTGCGCTCTGTGGTTTGTTTCTTCCTGTGCTTATCTAAGCATTTGCTGATACACTCTGTGAAATTAATTTGAGAAATGGGCTGGAGACATCAGATACCAAAGCTGTTCACCTTTGGCACGAATGCACAGCGTGTTTGATGTACAGATACACTTCACATGCTCTGACCTGACTAATTTCTTGCGTCCTAATTCTTAAATGGCAAAAGATCTTATGAGGGTCATTTCAATATCTGAGTGTTGCCTGTTAAATTGGGGGCAGAAGGGAGGGTAACATGAACAGTGTTCATCTGTACATGGAAAGGTCACTTAGAGAAATAGAGCGTCAAAGGCTTTCTCTGAAGTTAAGAATTGTTCTGAGTTCTTATAAAGGGCATAAATGGGCATCTTGGTTAACTGAGCTCCAGAACTCACCTTACCTGCACACATCCCCCTGGGAGAAATGTGGCACTGAGCTGTGGCCCCCCGACACCACCTTCCAGCACATGTCTTGGTCTTTCCTGCTCCGCGGAGGACTTTCCAGCCCCAGATCCCAGCGGGTGCTCTCAGCAGGTAATGTGAGAGAGGGGAAGGTGACAGTGTGTTATTCCCCACCACTCCTGGAGATGTGTACCTCATTTGGATCCCGTGTAGTTCCAAAGGGCCTCGTAATTGATTGTGAGAGAGGCTGCGAGAGCGTTCCAAATCCAATTCCAGTTACTGCACTGTGCCCATCTAAATCCCCTCGACGTGTTATTTGGATATTGTGCTCCCATATAGATTCCCCATAAAGTGCCAGGCACGGCTGCTGTGTGCAGTTAAATTATTGCTGTACTGTAACACAGAAACTGCCCAGAAACTGCCTGTGCACAGCAATGTGCAATTCTATACAGAGTTTGTTTTTTAACAAGAGAGGTTGTCTACGTTTTTATGATCGCCTGTGGGTGCCAGGACTGGGCATCTTCATTAATTTTATTCTGCCTCCTACTGAAGATGCCATATATTGTGTTTATTGGTTGTCCGTTGTGATTGATTGTGACTGTGACTCGGAGTGATGTAGATATTTTTTGATTTTAATTCTGTGCAAGCCTTCACCCAAGAGCAGATGAGGTTTGAAGAGCAGGTGTGCTGGCAGGGAAGCACTTGAATTTTAGGAGATTGGGAAATGGTGCTTTATTTTCTGAGCTCTTAGGTGTCTCTTCTCATCTCCACCCTGACAGCGTGCTTCTGCTTGAAGGCTCATCAGCATCAGAACAAACTCATATCCTTCTGCCTTGCTCCAGACCAGCTTCTTTCCAGTTACTGATACTGATCTAATGAGTGCTGAGGAGAGATTTCAGTGTGTTATTAGCGTGTAATAGTGACTGACTGTTTTGAACTCTTTCGTCCTGTCTTAGATGAGCAAGATTTCCCCAAAGTGCCTGTCATGTCATCATATTTATAGATACAGCCAATATATCATATGTTAACATTATCATCATTTGTTGTGGCTAATCATCAAAAGCCGCTATACAGACCTTAATCTGGGCCAGGAAAGAAAAGGCCTCATCTGGCAGGAAGAAAACAACCAAGTTCCTCAGGATACCCTTGAGAAAGCAAGAGACCAAATGAAGAAGCCGAACGGCTTTGATAAAAGTCAATATTATCCCTTTGGTTTATGCAAGTCTTTGCAAGTGACTATCCAGGCTTAATGGCATTCACTGACATCATGACAACAGGGGATGCTCCACAGACAGGAAGGGGAATTAAAAGCCTGCCAAGGTTCACTGAAATGATGCTGCTAGTAATAAGCCACTGGAACTAGACTGTCACTCATCTTCTCCTTCTGGGTCCTGATTATGCTCTCAGGTCTTCATATGCTTCTCCCTTCAGCTACAGTAAGAGGAAGGTGTGAAAAAGATGGACAAGATGGTCATCTATTGAAATCAAATGTACTAAATAGTGTAAGTACAGGGCATGGTGTGCCCCAGATGATGTGTGTGTCATGGCATGTCATTGTGCTGCCAAATGAGATGGCACGGTGCAGGCTAACGCAGCGTGAAGTGGCACAGCCGACGATGCAGAAATACGCATTTAAAGAGCAAGGTGATGAATCCGCCATCTATGATGACTTCTTAACTGTGTATCCAGCCTCCTTGTTCTTGGAGCTGTGAAGTCGTTGGACTCTCCTCCTTTGGATTTCCTGAGGCTGTCTGCTTCACAACCACTCGCTTGTCTTGGTCTGGCTGATGGCTGGAAGTTGGTGCTTCATCTCACCTGTCTCTGGCAGGGTGACATGTTTCTCCAACTGAGTGCCAGAAGCCACTTGTGATCTATTACCATATTTCAGGTTGGCTGTACAGACTTTTTCCTGTGTAACTTTTTCTTCTTTCCTCAAGTTTCCAAGCTCTTGAAAAATAACACGGTAGCTAATGTTTGCTGGGAGGTCATTCCCACTCCTTCCCAGCCAGATATTAGGCTATCCATCTTCCTTCTATGCATCCCTTACATGTTTTCTTTCCATTCCATAATGGAAAGCGAGGCAGGTAGGTGGCTGGGTTCTCCAAAAAGCAGCAGTGGAAAGAGAGCAGAAGAGAGATGATACAGCTTTGCATGCAGAGGTGGAGACCAGCTCCTGGAGCACCTCTAGAAACACTTAGGACCCCTACACACACACACAAGAAAAAAAAGGAAAAGTAGAAGTGTCCACAGGATTCTGAACTGTTTAACAGCAGCAAAAAGCACCCAGAATTGTCCTGTGCTACTTTGCAATTAGCTGACTTCATTGCCAGGCTGTTTTTCTTGGTCTGGTGCTCGGGGAATGGCACGCGCGTGCTGCAGACATTCTGTCACGTCGTGTCTGTCCCGGGCAGCCATAGTAACTGAGAGGAAAAAGACCGTAGTGACCTGTCCCAAAACAAACTTACCCAGACTCTCTGAAGCCAAGCGAGAGCGGGATTCAAACTGGGTTTTTCTCCTGTGTAGTTCAGGCCAATGCCAACCAGAACAAGCCTCCCCATCACACACGGGAAGGCTGAGCGTATGGGCAGCTCGTCAGATACTTGAGAGCAGAAGAATTAAGTGTTGGGTTGAGGGTTTTTTTTTTTTTTGCTGAAAGTTTGAGGTAGTTGTACCAAGTTTGGGATTTGAGGTGGGTCACTGGGGCTAATTATGAAATCTTAACAGAGTTTTGGACGCTGGTATTTTTCTAAGTGCTAAGAGCTGTGGTAGAGGAATACTCAGCGGTATGTTCTGTGAGATGTAAAAGAGTCTTACAGTTCTGCCACTGCGGCCCCCCAAAACTCTCATGTATAAGTTTACATCTATGGAAGTTAAAATTGTTGCACGTTTGCAGAATGAATAGGAGCAAGCAAATTACCATTCTGGGTCTGACTGGCTAACTGGTGTAGTACTCAATCATCTGCTGTGATGTTTTCATGCAGTTACTGTTAGTCACACGAGTGCTGGTACAGAATGACAGTGCCTTAGGCCAGAACAATAACATTTCAGGAATCACACGGTGAAAGTCAAAGGTAATCTCTACCTTGAAAACGTGTGTGATGGTGCTGGAGACACTGGCCACTGCTCTGCACATCTCCACAGCACCTCAGACAAAGGTCTGCTTTTCCAGAACCTCTTCGGAAAGCTTTATGCAGAGCTAAAGAAACACCAGTGCTGGATTTATATAAATTAACTGTCTGTGGAAGAAAGAACCATGTCAGCTGCCCACAGCACTGACCTGAGCTTGGGAAGTGAAGATGTGGAGCTGTGTATAGATGTCTATCCAGGGAAAGGAAATGGAGACTGCCCTTACAGGCAGTGCTTTGCCTTTCCTCCTCCAAATGTCTTTGGCTTTATCTATGATTCTCCCCCTCTACTCCACTCTGGTGAGACCCCACCTGGAGCACTGCGTCCAGTTCTGGAGCCCCTGTTACAGGAAGGCTATGGATGTGCTGGAACGTGTCCAGAGAAGGGCCACCAGGATGAT
>WTSP01018537.1:37028-59844 GCA_025331215.1 Actenoides lindsayi
GGCAAGCTGGTACCACACCCAGCACTTCAGAGTCCTCGCTCAGACCTCCCACTCTGAGACGAGGATGGGCCCAAAAGCCATGAGCTCTGGTTTGAGCTGGCTGCTTGACTTTTGAAGTTGCCACACACACACACACACACACACTGCAAGGCTGTTCCTGTTGCCAGCTCTCTGAAATGTAAAGCTTAAATTGATTTGGGCTATGCTGCCAGATTTTCCCCAAGTGAACTCAGACAAGGTCATTTTACACAGATTTGTCTAAAATGCTGCCTGGTGGTGTGGATCTTTCTCAATTTCCCCAAATCCAGAATAACCCGCATCGTCTATCCCTGCTCACAGTCTCCTTAGCATCGTTTAGCGTCTCCCTGCGCTTGTGCAACTCCAAGGATCTGTCCTGCTCCAGTCTGAGAATGACAGTGAAATGGCATTTCCTCTGCCAAAGGGAGGATGTGGGACAGATGGAGACACAGGAGAGGGAGAGCATGTGGGGCTTTCCAACCTCTTTCTGTCTGCACCCCGCTTAGGTAAGTGAACCTTGTCCCTTTCTCCTCTCCCCACTGCTAGTTGAAAGCTCTTCTTAGCTTCTTGTGTCCTGTGGAAATCTTGATTGTCCGTTCTTCCCAAGGAGGCAGGAAAATAGAGAAGGCAGCTCGTTAGACTCGCAAGGCTCAGAGGAACGTCGCTGCACAAATGGCTCTGGTGCAGGGAAAAGCTGCCAGTGCTTTGTCTGCTGACCAGCCCTGTGCTCTTTTACTAGTCGCTTTACCCATTGCTAATTCCCATCTCTCCCTCTTTTTCTGCCTATTCCTACTCTTGTCTCTGTGCCGTGTCTTGAGCGCAGGATGGTTTCAGTCTGGCTTCTTGGCACTGCTGTAACAGAGGTATTTCTGGTACTAAGAGCAGTCAAATAGAATCCAGCAGGCTTGGGACGTGAACGTTTGCGGTCAGTCTCAAAACCAACCCCGAAGTAGCAGCTTTGTTCTTTTCAGACAGATCATCAATTAGGGCCAGAAGTGGTCATGTGTCAGCATGACTTAGTGACTCCAGGCTGCTTTTTAAAACGCATCCAAGATACATAGGCTATCAGTTGACACGAGGGGGATATTCATACAACAGTTACCCTGCAATTTTGGAGAAGCCTCTGAACTCTCCAGGATGACTTGGAGCTCTCTCTGTTTAGTATTTAGTTAGTTGCGGCAGCAAGCAAACCAATATTCCTTATGTGAGGCAAAGATTTGAAAGAAGAGAATGCAGAATATCACAAAAATCCCATGCCCTTCAGCTAAGGAGAGTCATCTCCTTTTCAGAGTATAACATGAGCATCCATTACTGCAGCATCAGGTACTTTTGGGGTAATCAGAGATTATTGCCTCCAGAAAAACTGCATCTCTAAAGGGAAGGGCACTTTTCTGCTGCAAACTAAGGCACATATGCTCTTCCCTCCATGCTACACTGTATGGTAAAGAAAAGGAGCAGGGCTTTTAGCAGAGCTGTCCTGGCACACCAAACATACATTTGATGTTAAGTGGCCTGGCACAAGTTGAAGAGCGGGACTTGGATAGTCAGCATCTGAAAAGATGTCAGCTGAGGCCACCACTGCACTGTGGATCAGAGCTAAAATACACTGTTAGAAATAAAAAAAAAAAAAAGAAAAAAATCCCCTGCAAATTCCTGTTCCCTCTTTATTCAGCATCTCGTGTTCTGTTATTTACTGGTGTTCTCTATAATTTGCACCACAGCATGTTGGGACTTGCTAAAAACAAAAGGAGAGCTTGAGAGAACAAATTTTAACTACTATATCATATCCAGGAGGGTTTCTTCAGTATGAGCTTTTCCAGATTTCTAGGCCTGACTGTTCCACCCATTTACCTCGGGAACAGTTCACCAGTTCCCGTGGCCCTCGTACAGATCCAGGGGACTGAGAACCTCCCTCTCCTTGTTGCTTTTAAAACTACCTCTGCGAGCTGACAGCCACATCTTTACAGTTGAAAATGATCTTTTGCCCATGGAGTTTCTCTACTCTTTCTGAAAATCCCTGGTTATAAACATGAATCCTCCTACTAGGCATGAGCTTTGTAGATTCTTCTCTAGGTAACATGTCCTCGGGGTCAGGGAAACAGCCGTTACCCCCCCAGAGTTAATTTGCTATGTGTCGAAGCTCTGGAGAGTCAAGGTGGCTGCTGCTGTCACTGATGGAAAAGGATTTCAGACGTTGCAGGGTGATAAATGAGGAATGATACCCAACAGGTAAACAAACCCCCAAAACCACGTGAACCAGGCTATGGATGTGGTAACTCACTGGAAGTCAGGAATTGACCTGAAAAAGTCTCAGAGAGGGGGTTGAAAAAAACCCCAAACTTGGTTGGGCATCTTAATGCAACTGAAATCAGCTGGGTAGGGCTGGCAAGAGGATTTGCTTTCTGAAGGCTTGTTTTGGTTGCTGCATCTGGAGCAGGAAAAGGATTTGTCTGGCAACGAGGAGAAGGGGTCACACCTGAAAACTGGCTTAAATTTGCAGCTAGAAGGTCTGTGCTATATAACAGCCCAAGATGAAGGTGAGGTGTGAGGCTGTGGTTCCAGGGAATTCAGGGTAAGGTTTGTTTTGGTTTTTTTTCTTTTAATTATTATTATTTTTTTATTATCTGTTTACCTCAAAGAGACATGATTTATACGAGCAGGCGTCGTGGAGATTTTTGTGGCAAAGTAAGTGCCATATTCCGAAGGTGTTTTGTTGTCTGAAGAAGGCTTTTCAGAAGTGTTTTTTTTTTTACATTTCTTATTAATTAAAGCGTGGCTGAAAGTAAATTACTGGAAGTACAAGTAGGATAAAAACCTAGTGAGGTTTTATGAAGTAATTAGAATGGCATTTATAAAGCAAATGGTCAGATCAAGAATGCAGCTTCATTCAAAACACATCTGCTGTATCTTTTCTTACGAAGCACTTTGACCTTCTGCTGTGAACAACAGAGGGTTTGGCAGGTGATATGATGTGTTCTAGTCCCCCCACCAAAAAAAAAAAAAGGAGGAGAGAGTTGCAGTAACCCTGGAGGTTAGGGAATTTTGCTTCCAGGGAGCTTGTTATGATTTTTCAATTATCCCTGTGAAAACTTTGCACCAAGGTCAGTTTTTATGCGAGCTCAGAAGGAAAACAACCTAAGTGGTCATGTGTGCACAGGCCTTCCTCCCATGGCTATGGGCACGAGCTTATCCGAAGCTTAACTGTGTTCTTCTGTTTAGTTCAGACACAAAGAAGGCCTTGTGTGCTCCAAGACTTGTTTTATTTTCTTTAGCTTACAGATAGTTTGTGGAAAAAGGTACTTTGCTTCTCTAGGATCCTCCCTAAAGATCCCAAGGCTGGGGACACGGTTATTTGGGGCTGTGGTGGCCAAAGCCAGCATTAGCTTGTTGCTAAGTGATGCCATAGGTTGTCCCTGTGTCTCCTGTCCTTGCAGTGCCATCCGAAAATGCAGTTCTCTGCAGAAGGTGGAAGCTCATCACCTGGATCTGCAGGAGCAGTGGATGGCATCACAGGAGTCAGAAAGAAGGGCGTCTGTTGTCTCAGGTGGTGGAAAGGCTCCAGTGACTTTTCTTCAGAGCCTGTGAAGGAGAGGCAGCTATTGCAGTGGGGATGGAGTGAAATCTTGGCATTGCTAGAAAAACATGGATTTTTTGTGTGTGTTTGGGTTTTAACATCAGAGCTTGGTGGGTGGCAGGGTTGTCTTCAGCAGAGGTAGCATGATGCTCAGGCTGACTTTCCCGTTCTTACCACTGTTCTAACATGCAGACCAGCTGTGGACAAAGCTAGAAGTTGCCTCTTCAGGTTAGACAATGAAATACTTGAAGTAAAGCATGTGAAAATATGGCCCCACATAATTTTCCTGAGGGATTCTTGAGCAGGAGAGTAGTGACAGGTGAGGTAGCATGTACCATGGCATAGGGCTCTCTTCCCCTCTGCTCTCTGTGCTGCCAGCACAGACACTATTACACGGGTATGGGTTATGGTTTCCTTTCCCTTAGAGCTCAGACCTTTACTAAGGACAACTCTCCACTCTACGGACATCCCTGAAATTCCCATCTGAAATACCTTCCAGAGACTTTCTGAAAGGAATGAAAACCGATCCTGAAAATCAGATCCTTGTCAGAAGATTCCAGTTGGAAACCTCTGACCGTAAACCACACCTGAGGAAAATACGGATGGTTTCCAAGGGAGACCTTGGATTTGATTTTCTTTCTTTAAAGATAAGACATTAAATTAAGTGGTGCCCTACATAATATGGTATTTCTATATTGTATTTGTATGAAGTCATTGCACAAACCTTGATTCATTTTGGGGTTTTTTTTTACCTTTTTGTTTTCATCATGCAAAGCTTCTTCTAAGAGAGCTTTGCTTGGCAGCTTAGCTTTCCATGGAAAAGGGGTGTGGTGACAGCACAAAATTTCCTGTTCTTTTCCAAGTGTTATCTGACCCAGGGGAAACAAGCACAGTCCTTGGACAAAAACCCAAACCCACCCTTGCCAAGCTGTCAAGGGATGGAACCCAGTCCTGTTGGGGGGGGGGGGGTTACTTCTGCTGCAGAGTCCTGCACTAAAGGTAAGGGACAGAGAGACTGCTGCTGCTGCTCAAAGGATTCAAAGAAAACAGAAGTTTCAGTTTTCTTTGAAGCACTTGAGTCTGATTTAATTACCATGAAATTTTCCTTGGTTGCTATATGCTACAGAAAATGGCAGGTCTTCAGTTCATACTCGAGCAAAAGATCTTGCTGCTTGACGCAGAGGTGCCATGAGGAGGGTCTTGCACGCAGCTCCAGTCAGCTGGGACAGGAGGATGCTTTCAGTTACTGTCCTGCAAGTACAGGCTGGCCCAAACATGCCCTTCTAGACCTTTGCCCCTGGACTAATGGAGCAGAGGCTCAACCTGCAGTTCAATCTGTTGTTGCTCACACTGTGGGACTGCTCGACAGTGGTTTTGACTCCTGTTACAACTGGAAATGAGAGGAGCAAAGCGTGTTTCAGTGTGGGAGGGATTGTTTTTCAGCATCTCATTGATTGCTGCTGTAACCCACCCTCCTGTCTCCTCTTCCTGAGATGTCTGAAGCAGCTCTGGCTTTTTTTTTTTTTTTTGGTAGTCTGAGCAAAATGGGACCTCCTGGTTTGCAGCTGTTTGTAGGTGCCAGGGTAGCAGAGGTGAGCGTGCTGGGCAGGGATGTCTCTTTGCTGGGCAGACTGGTGCCGTGCTGGTGGGGGTCAGCTCCTGAAAGCAGAGTCACCCCGTCAGCACAGTCAGTCTGTGTAGCTACAGGTACTGTGTGGCTGTAGCTGTGCTGCTGTCGGGTTGTGCAGGAGAAAACTCTTTTCTCATATTCTTTCACAGTCTAGAAAGTCAAAATAGTCTCCCCTCAGCTCTCTGCCTTCCAGGCTCTGTATGAACAGAGAGGGAAGGAAGAAGCTGCTTGGAACAAAGACACTAATGGCTCCAAAATGTGACTCGACTGACTCTGCCTGAATCCTGTTTTGGAGTCCTTCAGGTCCATCATTGGTGTGGCTTTCTATCATCTTCAGTCAGACCTGGTTGTAAGCACTGTTTTCAAACCCTCATCTGCACTTTGGCCACACCACGAAGGATGTAGGAAAGGAAAAGAGGAGGAGGAGGAGGACTATCCTTCTAGAAATGAGTTCATACATGTTTCATTGCCATAAAGCATCAAGGAAACAGGAAAACATGGCTTCAGTACAACGTGCATTGAAAATGCATCGCGAGTCTTCGTTCAGGGGTGGCCACAGTGATACCGATCACTGCTTGGTTGGCTTTGCTGTTGGAGCAATGCTTTTCTGGGCTTCCCTGAACACTTTTTTTGGTTTTTTTCCCCTTTTTTTCCTTTTTTTTTTTTTTTTTCTTTAATTATGGGATCCTCCCAAGTATAGAATCCTGAGTTATTAACATCTTTCCAGATCCAAACCTTCCCACTTGTGTTAGATGGTGAATTAACCAGGCTTGTACTTGTTTTGTTGCTCAAGCGTTCTCTTGGGAGTTGTTTGATTTCTACCATACGTATGTTTGGCTTTGAAAAAGAATGGAGTGGCTTTTTATTACTTATTTATTTACAAATGAAGACATCTGCAAAGGTATTATCTGATTTGGCATCTTTTTTTTTCTGGCTTCATCCAAGAAATTATAGGCATAATATTTATCTGGTGAAATGACAAGGACTAGGCATCACCCTTTTGAGATCACTATATTCTTCCAACAGCAAGACTCTTCCAGAACGTATTTTCCTTCTATACATTGTGGCAGGTGCATGGGTGTGAAACAAAAATAATCTGTACGGAGAGGGGAATACATTCTGAAATGGTTCTCTTGGAAAAAGTGAAAACTCCTGCCCGGGCTGTGCAAGTGCTGAATAAACGCAGCTGCAGATCCTCATGGAAGCTGTTAATTGCTCATTCTGTTTATGCTTTGATCAAAAAGTCCCATTACATATTCAGAGGTGCTGTCTTCTCTACCAGCGATGCTGAATGTACAGCTCTGTATGTTAACTCATTCGTACAGGTGTAGAGAGAGTTACCTTTAAGGATAGTCTGGGTGTCTGGAGGCTTTGTTTTGCATCTGGCAGCAGGGTGAGGGCAGCCTGTTTTGCCAGCAGCAGCATTAACATACAATCTGTTGGAAAAATGTTTGTCAGCTCAAATAAACTAGAGCTTATAGTTGCAGCGAAATGGACGTGCGTGATCCGCACACGTTCAAAGTGTTTGGCTTGATTACTGATGAAGGCACTGCTCTGTGAAAGGCAGTGTTCAAGATTGAACAGTTGTGCTGCCAAGGTTTCTGTCATTGCAGAAATAATAAAGAATTTTATTTTTTTTTCCCAAATTTCTGATGGTGAAACTGAGGCAGAAGGTGTTCGGTTTTGTGTTGAGAGGTTTTATGCAGGTGGACAGTGGGATCTACAGAAGAACCAAATGAGATGAGTTCCTTAATTCAGGGAACTACTGGAGAGTCCAGCAGAAGCTACAAAGATGCTGAGGGACCTGGAGCTTCTCTGTGCCCAGGAAAGGCTAAAAGCCATGGGGCTGTTCAGCTGGAGAAGAGGAGACAAAAAAAGAGGATCTGATCAATGCTGATCAGGGTGGCAGTCAAGAGGATGGGGCCAGACTCTTCAGTGGTGTGCAGTGATAGAACAAGGGGCAACAGGCACAAATTGGAACGCAAGAAGTTCCACCTAGACGTAAGGACAAATGTCTTTGCTGTGAAGGTGGCAGAGCCTGGCCCAGGCTTCCCAGGGAGGTTGTGGAGTCTCCTGCTCTGGAGAGGTTCCAGACCTGCCTGGATGTGATCCTGGGCAAACCTGCTTTAGCAGGGGGGTTGGACGAGGTGATCTCCAGAGGTCCCCTCCAACCAGCCGGTGATCCTGTAAGAGCCAGAGAGAACCAGAAAGCCATATGAAGGTCTTTTCTAGAGGTGTTAAAGAACAAGCATGCCCAAGCTAGCTTGCAGAAAACGCATTCTCAGCTCAGACTGAAAACAACCACCCAAGAACATAGACATAGGCTTACGTTCTCATCCCAGCCAGCGCCTAAATAGGAAACGAAGAAGCATAAAACGCTGCTGACGGTGCTGAGCAGCTTGGTTCTGGCATGTTTTCTGCTGTGAATGACTTCTCCACGTGCCCTTGCTGTGGGCAGAGATGCGGGCAAGCTGCCTGCTGCTGACCCGGGTCTCTTCCCGCAGTACCGCGTGGTTCAGACCCGCTGCACACAACAGGCTGCTGTCACGGGCTGCTGCCAGAACTCAGCCTTCCTGGAAGCAAGCAGCCTCATTTTGCTATTGCTTTGTATTCCAAGTGATCCAAAGTCTTAAAAAAATGGGGTGGAATTTAACTATTTAATTCTTTTCCCCCCATTCCCTCGCTTTTCCTTTCTTTGTACTACTTAGAAGGAAGAGAACGTTCTGAAAGCAAACGTTTTATTTGGGGGGGGGAGTGTGTGTGTCTGTCAAAATTGCTTTCAAATGTATTTGCAAAGAATTTTTCTGATTTTTGCCTAAATAATTGTTATTATTCTATCTGTTCTTGCTGCTTCTTTTTTTTTTAACTGTAAACTGCAAGTTATTGCAATGGCCAAGATAAACAAAAAATAGTTGTTCTTATTTTACCAAAGCTTCTTAGGGTTTTAAACACATGCAGCTTTTCTTCAGGCTTAATTTGTAACCACCCAGTCTGCTGAGGCTTCAAATAATCAGCCAGAAACCCTCCAAATCTCTTCACCTTGTCTTTCAGCGGAGTCTTACCTTTTCACGTGGCCAATCTCCCTGGAGTTACACAGTTGTCAGAACGAAGGTCTCTTCCTTCTCCTTGTGTCCCTGTGTGGATAGGGAAGCAGTGACAGGGAGAGGACCGAGGGCATTCAGCATGATCTGTCGTGTCTCAGAAACACAGCTTTCCTTGGAAGGAAGTATTTCTGCTGCCTGTAGTGCAAGGGAAGTGCATCCATTTGGTAAATCGTGCCAAATCCTCCGTGTCTTGCATTGTTAGTAGCAGTTAAACAGGCTAAAATCAGCAAACACTTGGAAATGGAGATGACAGCTGGTCAGGCTGTTGGTGAACAAAGCAGACACCGTGCTGGTGTAACCTCAACACGCAAGCCCCTGGTTCTTCTGCTGTGCAGTGAAGTTCCTGGTCTCTGCACATAGCTCCCCCCACCTTGTGTATCCTTCCCCCTCACCCAGGGATGGGATTGTCTCATAATCAGTGACAGATGCAGGATGGTTTTCTGCCTCTTGATCTCAAGAGGGAACCGCAATGGAAGGTGAGGAGAGAGCATCATTTCTGGCTTTAGACAGATGATGGTTAAGCTGGATGGCTAAAATAAGATCCAGCCCGGGCATACTGGTGACAGCACTCAGAAGAATTCCCGGGGGTGGATTTCAGCTAACCCTGGTGCAGCCTACCCACCGTAACTGCAGATCTCGAGGTGTGTGCCAAGCACTGAGCTCTCCCGTCTCCGTTTTTCCCCAGGTGCTCACTTTGAGTAGCCTTTTCCTCTTCTGCGTGTCTGGTTCCGCAGGTGTCCGTGTTAAAGTCAACATAAGGTTCCAAATTAGTCCCCGATGCAACTTGGGTGACAGCTTCAACGTGGTGACAGTCGTGCTGAGCTACAGAAGGTGGTGACTTCATTGGAAACTACAGCAGGAGGGGAAAGCTGTGATGGAAAAAAAAGCCTAATTGGAATTCCTCTCGGGGTACGTTTAGTGGCACGTGTAGTCAGAGGTACTAAGTTAATCCCCATGAATTCCTAGTGGAACCTAAACTTTGGAAGTGAAGTTTCCTAAAATGAATGTGGTAACACTTCGGTTTGCAGTTTTTTGGGGGGGTTTTATAAAGCATTTAGTGTGTGTGTTAATGTGCTGAATGCTCAACTAATGGACTGAGCAACAGAGCACCCCTGTCATTGGCTACCCTGGGCTCTCAAGGTAGCATCAGACCTTAGAAACAATACAGGTGGGTGTATACAGAAACACTGTAGGTGATACTGCTGTTGCTGGGAACTAAGCGTAAAAACATGTGCTTGCTTTGTTTAGTCATGACTTTTATCCATAGGAGGGTTGGTTTTTTTGTCCAGGTGTTGGTTTTCCCTGAGCTTACAGTTGTGGAAGTTCAAATATTGGCAATCGATGGCAGAGCCTTTCAGTTCTCTTCAAGGTCCATCTGTGCTCTGTCTCTTGGGAAATCCTTGCAAATAGTTTTTGGGCTTTAATCTCCAGTGATGGAAGCCCATTGGTTTTAGTGGAGTGGTGTCAGCAGGGACCTGTTGGATTGGATGGACCTGTTGGATTGGATGGAGCAATGGAGACGGGCCGATGGCAGCAGCTTCTGTTGTTGTCCCTGCAGAGGGGGATGTAGACATGGATAATCCCCTTCAAAAAGGGTTGGGACTCTCTCTGGATTCCCCACAAAGAGATTCCGAATGAGTTTCATGCTGCTTCTGTATTTGTCTGCAGCAAAAAGAAAAAAACCAAGTAGCTGAAGTCTGGATAGGTCAGTTTAAAAAATAGTTACATTCAGGAACTGAACACATGAATATAAAATCAGGTATCAGCAGGAACATGCTGTGACATGCAGCCCACGGGCAGAACGCTGTCTTGGCTTTCCCAGGAGAAGGAGAAACACAGTGTTGGGTTGCTGTCTGAGGAACCCAACCGTTAACATCAAGCCTGTGTCCTGTTTGCTTTGGTGTTGAACTGTAGGCTCTGACTTCAGATATGTCTTCAGAGGAGACTGAGGTACAGTGCAGAGGTACTGGGCACAGGCTGGTTGCAGCAGCACTCTTCTTGGTCAGAAGGTGTCTATGCTGCATCTAAGCTGACCTCTGGTTCCTGTTGACCTCTTATTCCTGCTTGAGGTTATTTAACATGGCTCAGATACATTTAAGTTCTACTACAGCCTGTAGCACTGATACATCTGCACCCTCCCGGCCCTTATCACCGTGGGGTTTGCACACTGGGATTAATCAGAGCCTTGGGATCCAGTGTCACAGAATCTTTCTCTCTCTCCCCGCTGTAGAAACTTGGTTGATCAACCCCTCTGGGAAAGAGCACTCTAAATACCTGTCATTCTGCTTTAACACTGACAGGTTTATATAGCCTTCTGAACACCTCTTGGTTAGGCTGGTGCCTATACCTTGAAACACAGTAGGCTTTACTATATCTATTAAGTGCTCCAACTTAATCCTATATATATATTTTTTAATGAAAAAAATAACTAGGCTGCAGTTCTATTTAATATATCTGCATATTTACATGTAAGTAACTCTTTGTAGGTGTCTGTAGTCTAACTTCAACCCAAACATATGTTTTGCATATGGTTTACATGTAGGCATATGTACATGAAATCATACATGTATATTGTATGGAGAGTACGTGGAGATCCCCCACACTGTGGATGTGTCTGCCTGTATAAAGTATTATTTTAAATACATTAGAATATATTTTTCTGTATGTTTATTCTACAATACTAGTAGGTTCTAAGAAGGATACACCCTGCCAAAACTATCTCACAGGGTGTTTAGAAGACCACCTTTCCTAGGTGTCTTAAATATTCCCCTGTTATTTGCAGAAAAGCTAAAGGAAGCACTGACCTCACTCCAACGATCCAGAGAGCAGGAGATCTAAGGTATAATCTCCATGTTCTTTAAGTTAATATGGGTACAATCTCACATGCTTTCCATACACATGTGCATGCCCTCATCTCTACTTCGTTCTCCACACCTCGCTGTGGCTGCGTGAAGCTTCTCCATCTTCAGTTTTAGCTTTCCCCTCAATACTGAGAGGGTCTAAATGACTCTTTAGAGTTAATTGAAATTAATAATATTTCTCCTCCAGCCTCTACATGGCTTTAGGCAACAAATTAATATCCCTTCCTATATGAGGGATCGTGCAAAAGGGCAAACAGTGTTTGTGTCATTTTTCCTGTGAGATAACCCCAGCTGATACACAATCCCATGTAACCTCTCAAGCCAAGTAACTCCTGCCCCGAATAATCTACCAACAGAAAGTGCAGCAAAAAAAGCAACTGCAACCTGAGGGTGCAGCAAGTGGCTTTATATGAGTGAAGGGAGCTGGATTCAGTAATCCTTCTGCTGCCATGTCCTAGAAATTGTTTGTGCCAAATATATTTTCATTAATGTTTATTTAAAACGAAAAAGAAAAGAAATAATAATTAAAAAAAAAAAAAAAAAAGCTTTTGAGCCTTTTAAAAATCTGCTTCACTTCTTTTCCATTCCAACTGAAAAGTACTGAATTGGTCCAGTTGGAGACTGGGAGCTGTGTATGTTCTTTGCTGCATTTTCTGATAAGCCAAATCCCCTCATGGTAGATAACAGTGGGAGAAAAAGAAACATTACTTCTGCAAGAAATCTAAACTCTTGCCACTGACTACATTAACAAACACTGAATGATAATAAGTGCCAGTGTTAAAGCATCAATTAAGCTTGCTGTAATGAGTGTTTGTTGCAAACCAGGACCACAGTCTTGTCACAGGAAAGTACATGAGGATGTTTTTAATTAATAGAATGACATAGTTGTGCCTTAAATGAAAAAAAAAAAAAAACATATTTGCATATGTTTACTTTTGCAGGAATAGCTAAGTGCAAAATAAGTTTGAATGAGTGCGTTGAGGAGAAAAGGAGGCTTTTGTAGGAACTGTCAAACAAAAATCCTCTAAAAAAAATTCTCATTTGTTGAGTTGGTGAGTGACTGTCAGGGAGCAGAGTCTGGTAAGCACTTCGCTGAAACCTTCCCATAAGGAGGAGAAAACAGATGCCAGTCTGACTAGAAGTGTGACAAGCATGTATGGAAGGTCAAAGACTGGCAGGACAGAAGAGATGATGAGGTGCATGGTCTACCAAAGAAGACCACCTGCCTGAAGTGGCAGAACAGATTGTAAAGCACAGGGGGGAGGGGGAAGACATGCCGGTACTGGCTGCTTTAAGCAAAGAGTATGGTGTAAGGAGCCCAAGTGGCTGGGGAAAGAAGGTGGAGTGTTTGACAGCTGTTTTGTTCAGCTTCACAGAGGGTGAAAGGAGAGCTTTCCACGAAGGGCACTGCTGTGCTCAGAGGGCTCCTGCACAGCTCAGCAGTTGCCCCCACTGCAAAGGCAGATCAGCGACTGGTGAACACCACCACTCAAAGGTCTTCTTACAAAATACTCTGTTTTGGGATCTCTGTCTTCAGGCTTCAGTTCAAACCATTAAAGCAGGTGGCTCTAGGTGTTTGGAAGGCACCCATCTCTTTCAATGGCTGAAATGACTATCTCAAGCTGGTCTATGCTCATGTTCCATTTAGGAGTACAGCCCCAGGGTAGGAGATTTACCTTTTGGTCCGTGTGGAGTCCCAGGGAAGTGAAGAGTACCTGGTTGGTAGCTGAGCTGCCTCGCTGAGCTCCCGGGGAGACCTGCCTCCAACATGAGCTGTGCTAGGCAGGAGGAAGAGCAAGCTCCAGCCAGGGCTCCACTGCCAAGGAAGCGTTGATCCTCTGCTGCACAAACCACACTGGGAGGACTGCTCGGGGGGGAGGGGACAGGGAGAGGATTTTTAGGGGTATTGCTTCTCCTTTTCTCATCTTTTAAACGTATCAGTGAGTCTGGTAAGCTTGATTGTACTGCGAAGATCTTGGATGGTGGATGTGACTGCTAGGTCTTGAAAGGTTCTTTTCACTGAAATTCCTTGCTCTTTACTCTGACTCCAGTTTAACTGCCTTTCCTGAATGACTAGCTAATAGCCAGGATGAACTTTGTCTGGTTTAAAAGCTTGTGGCTTTGGTGTATAATGTAATATGATGCTGTCCTCTGGGGCAACGTGGGAAAATGTAACAACCAATTCCATGCATGTGCTTGCAGTATTAGAAAGGCAGTTTGATCAGGTCAGGCAGGCTTGGATTCTTTTTTATAGTAGGACAAGTAAAACAAGACTCTATTTCTCAAACTCTTTGGATTCAGTCTTTTTTTTCACGTGAGTAAATATTTATAGAAGTTGTATTTAATGGCTTCTTTACTGTAGAAGGTTGGCTTATTTTATTTTTTAATGAGCTTTCTACAAACTGAGACAGCTTGGTAGACCCAGCTTTCTCCTCATTTAACCCTGTATACCAGGGTAAACAGAAAAAATTCCAAAGTCAGCTTCAGTTCTGGCATTCTCAATTGCCCAGTTAAAGTCTTATATGGATACTTAGGTAGATATTCATTTAATTACACACCTTACTTTTGCTGCATGATTCCTGTATGCAACAGAAAATACTTTCCTGGAAGTTCCCCAGCCAAGGCCATCTTGCTGTTCTTACAGAAAGAAACTCAAGTGCTTCTTTCCCCAGGTTTTTAGCATAGTGGAAAATGTGACTTCGGGCACCTGAAGTGATGGAAGGTCAGCGGTGATGCCAGAGGGGCCCCTGGCAGCCTTTGTCCCTGCAAAAGCAGCAGCAGCAGGTCTGGTCCTAGAGCCATTATTGGGACTTTGACAGTCTCCTCCATATGAGGACCTCAGTCACAGCCTCCAGTTCGTCCTGTCTATCAGGAAGCAGTTTGCTAAGCAGTATGATCTTGATCCTGCAAAGCATCTGAAGCTACACGAGAAGAACAAGCACATAGACCCTGTCCTAGTGCAAGTATGAAGAAAAGTGACCCGTGGAGGGAATAACAGCCGAGCTTGAGCCGTGCTCTTTCAAAGTGAAGTCAGTCACAAGATCCTGGTACGCTCACTTCCCTAGTCATAAGTAGTGAAATTAGACATTTGTCTGGAGACAAGAATGTAAAAGCAATCCTCAGTGCCCTGGGCATGGGATCATTCTGGTTCTGAAAAGCTTTAAAAGGTTCCTCTTCATTCAGTCCCAGTTACTTCTGCCTATCTGAACACAAACTTCTGCAGCCTCTTCCCAGGCTTCTTGTTCCTGAAACAAAGCCATTTCCATTTAGAGTCCTCCAAGCCCCATCCACCAGAAGCTTTTCTTTGACCTGCTGGGTGTGGACAGCTGCCCCAGAACACACTGTCCTGCCCACCCTCCCTTTACTAGCCATGGTCAACAATTTAGCTAATTAAGCTATATGCAGGATTAAGTCTCTAGGGCCAGATTCACAAAGGGACTTGGGTGTTTGAAATGGGAATTAAGCTGATTATCAGCCCATCGCTCTCATTACGCAGTCTTTGAAACTTTCCTCGCCTTGTGCTTGTGCACGTTTCCTCTCGGAGAGTTCCTGTGTGCACAAGGAGGGAACAGAATTCCCTTTATGCTGCTCCCTCAGTGAGAACTGCCCCAGGGTGAGTCCAGCCCCCACCTCACCCACCCGGAGCTCGGAATCTATGAAAAGCCATCTTCCCCGTGTCCCTGCGATAGGCTTTGCTTGCTCAGTCCAGGAGGAAAGCCTGTTTGAACCCTCTTGTTTCACACCTTTATGTACAAAGTTGTCAGGGAACAAAAGGCATTTTTGTTAGCAAGGGCTCACAGAGCTTTTTCTTTCATGTGTGACAGATGCTTTCAGAATCCATTTGAGAGAATCTGCATAATTGATACACAACACCAATGACCCAGCCTGAATGACTTAAAGTCTTTATTTTCATCTCGGGTGGTTCAGAAGCAGCCAGTGGAATTTGTAAAGCCCCATTAAGATGCTCAGGTCTTCTAGCAACGGGGACCATGTGACTACCTGAGGACAAATAGCCGAGGTTTCATTAGCGAGATCAAATCCGCAGGGTGAAGCATGGGAAATCAAATGTGATAAGGAAGTGATTGTGAGCTGGTTATGCATAGTGTCAGCCAGAGCAGGCTGAGGAATGATAATAAAAGGAGGGAAAACGATGAGCTCTAAACGGCAACAATTACCCTACAAGCCTTGGCTGCTGCAAGACGTTTCCTTCTCTCTGTCAGTCCTAGCAAGGGTTAGCAAGCTTTCTAATAAAAACCCAACGTGGAAAAAATTTTGACAATGTACACCATCCAGAGTGTTGTTTCTGTCAGTGGCAGGTTGTACCACCAGTCCCTCTTCAGATTTCCATCTTCGTCCAGGCATGAAGGCTCATCCCCAAGTGAGAAGATGTCCAGGTTTGAGCTAGAACAGAGCTAATTCTGTTCAATGATTTTACTTTTCAGCTCAGTCTCTTAACTAACTGTGCCTTCTAAAGTTACCGGCAGACTTTCTCAGTGGCTGCTGCTGGTAAACACTTAGTATTTACAATTACTACCAAGTTACTACTACCAAGCAGTGGTGTTGCTGACAGTGTCTGCTTCCAGCGATGACAACGCTGCGCGTTTAGAGTTAGTGCCAAGGACCAGTGTGTGCAGAAAGGCTCTGGCTTATGCTGGCTCCTGTGCAGACCGAGGTCACTGCTAAATCTTGTGTGCCACGTTGGGGTGGAGAAAGTCAAAGGCTGCACCTGAGGGGAGCAGCAACCAGGGCAAGTGACTCTAAACTGACCCAACGGGAGATTCCATCCCATGTGCATCATAGTCAATATAAAGCCGAGGGATCCTGAGGGCCAAGCCTTTTCTTTGATGGCCAGCATCTGCAGAGGACTCTGTCTGTTCTGCCTTCAGTCACAATTTGTGTGTTCCTGAATCCAGTTCCAGAATCTAGCTCCTGAATCTGGTTCCCATCTGCCACTAAGTCCAGTCCGGGACTGGGACTTCCCCAGTGCCTGCTCCACAGCGTTAGTGGTGGCGGTGATGGAATTGCCATCGGGGGGGGGGATTGGGTTTGGTATTGGTTTTGTATACATTTATACATAATTTTAGTTTTCCACTCTGTAAGTCTCTCTCCCTTATTCTCTATCCCTTCCCCTTTGGGAAGGGAGAGGGGTTAACAGAGAGCATCTGTTATAGGTGTGGTGGCTGGCCCCAGCTCCTAACCCTTGAGAGGAGAACTTGGGTGGGATAGTTGCTTCTCATTGAACAGAAAGTATTTGAATTGCCAAGGCTGTGAGCTTGGGGGTTCTGATTGAGGCTTTTGGAGGGGCTGTAAGGTCCCCAAGGATGAGACACAGATAAACACTACAGGTTTCGTTTTGAAGACATTTCACAGATCATTCTCAGTAGTGATCCTCTCTTTCATTCTCTGATTTTTCTCATTCCCTAAACCCCGTGGGTTACTACATTGGTTTCCAGGGTGTGTGGGATGGCAGCCCAAATAGCTTCTGGTGGAGTTCTGCTGGGGATCTGCAGTAGGGCCTGGCCTTCCAGAAGGTCCCCATAGTACAGATCTCAGCAATATTCAGGAGAGACTTGAGTGTTCTGAAAATACAGATCATCCAGAGTCATGTAACACTGATTTCTGGTAAAGTGGTGAGAGTCATATTACCAGATTTATCCCACGTTCAGCTCCCTGAGTCATTACAAGTCATTGGATGAGTTGCTTATCCTCTCTGCGTCACCGTGCTCCTTTTAAAGTGGGGACGAAGCGTAGCATTTCTTCACCTGCCAGGAACAGCAGCTTTGCAGGGATGACTTGACGTTCTAAAATAGCCATCAACATAAGCACTTGGTTTCTCCCACCTTCCTGTGCCGTTCCTGGTGTCTCTCTATGACTGGCTCGTGCTGGGCACCCTTGGGAGATGGGCTGCGAGCCCCGCTGGGTTGGATCCAGTACGGCAGGTCCCGTGTTCTTGAACCCTTTGCGGCAGCGCAGCGACCGTACCCGTTCCCTGTCGGGTGTTAGCGGGGTAAGCGGTGCCAGCCTGGAAGATATTTGCTCCCTTTCCCACTCTAGTTTCAATAAGGTTTCTCAATGTTGTCATAGACAATTTATTATTAATATTATTATTATTATTGTCATTACTCTGTTCCAGAGTTCTGTGTAATTACGGAGCCAAGAAGCACGTCTTACTGAGAGACTGCACTTTTGGGTTTGGGGGGGAAGAAGCTTGGAGAAGTATGGAAATCACATTAAAAATGCTATCGATAACCATGAATAAACTGTCAGCACCGTTCAGCCTAGCACTGTAATCACTATAAAGCATTTTAAGACACGTTTATGTTTAGTGGCCGGTGAGAGTGAGAAGCTTATAATTTAGCTCTGATAGACACACCGGTAAATGCCACTTGAATGAGTGCCCTGGCTCTGCAGGGCTCTGCGCCTCCGTTGCCTGAGAAAGCACCAACGTACACGATGTGTGGCTGCTTCAACGAGCCAGATGAGTTCTGTACGAGTGCAGCCAACAAGAAATCGGGTTCCAGAAACAAACTAAGATGGGGAATGCGAAGCCTGAGCTCTGAGCTTCAGGTCCTCGCTTTACTCTTCCATTGGTGAAGAGACTCAAGCCCCTTTTCTTCCCAAAGGGCAAGGAGAGTTAAATTCCTCCAAACAAATTTGTGCAGCTGTGGGACGGGCTCCTCCAAACATTCAGAAACCTTCTTCTGGCCCTGTATCCGGTGGGATGCTGCACTCCAGGAATTTGCTGGTGCCCCTCTGAGTAATGGCTTTGTGTTGGCCCAAAGGAACAGAGCGATGCTACGCTCTCTATAGGTTACTAGAAGATCAGCTTTATTGCTTGCTAAGGGAACGCAGATTTGCAATGATGGGACTAAGTTACAAGGAAAAAAAAAATCCAACAAAGCATCTTATCAAAGTTAATACTGAATAAGTGAAATCCTTTCTAATTTCTAATCATAGAATTGTCTATGATATGTTTATGTCTAATTCTAATCACTGAATTGTCAGGTCCCTTCCAACCCTGACAATTCTCTGATTCTGCAGCTTTTCAGTTGCTTATGAGGAGGCTAACTAGCTATTTGAACCTAGTCCAGGGTTAATGTATCCTGGAGAATTGGAGGAGTGTCTTTCCTACTCTTGTTTGACGGTGGGTCTGTGCTACCCAGACCACAACATTATTTGCTCTTTTTCTGTAAACCAAATGGAAAGATCCTGATTTTTTTCCTGGCCCGTTCGCAGTTCTTGTGTTTGGAAAGCTGGGACATCATATGGCTATGAAGATCTTTGGGTCCTTTTGCCACCTCCCCTAACATTTTGATTATACCTATTTCTGTTCTCTTACTAGATGATATATTGTCTTCATCTTTCTGCTTTTTCTTGTTCGTTACTGGAGCCTTAAGACACAGTAGCAAGATTTTATCCATCTTGTGTTGCAACCGTTTATAATTCTACCTGCATTTTAACAGGACAAGGGAACTTTACTACCAGCAATCCGTAGAGTTCAAAGCCACTACTGAAATGTAAAGGAAGTAAAAAATAGAGGTGACACTTCTTATAATTGACAAAATCACATTTAGATTCACCGTTGTGTGTAGCATACGGGGAAAACACTGAACCTGTGCAATTCATTGTTCAGATCTGCTGCAGATTTAGTCTAGGTTCCTTGTATTAGCAAAAAAAAAAATTCACTGTGATTAAGTGGAATTAGTGGATGGTACAGTACTTAATGCAGAGGTAATAATATGACTTCCCTCATTAGTGCAGGACTGCTATGGCTTCTTAATTGATTTTAATCGGCATTTAATTAGAAAACGTGAATCCCCTGTGGGTAATTCATATTTTACACTATTCCAAGGTAGACTATTCTTTCTTTTCTACAAGTGGCATCCTAATTTCAGGTTAAGAAAAAATATGAAATCTTGTCTTTGAGTCGTGACCTTTGAGGATCTTGTGTATAGAGACCGTACGTCAGAGACTCGGGCTGTTTATCAGCTCCGAGCTTTTAAAGGTCACCATCACCTGTCTCGGGGAGGAATGCCTTTTTCTATCTCAGCTTTTGCTCTGGAGTGGAGTTTCACAGTGCCAAAGTAACTTCACACAGCATGTATTCCAAGTGTTTATTGGGGAAATAATCCGAGGGCTCCGCGTTCAGAACTTGTGGCAAGATGCGGACAAAAGTTTTATCATTTCTGGCAGACTGAGAATACCTGTGAGCCCATATATTGAAAGGGTGGTGAAAGGCACTCGATGAAATACCAGGTTGTTTCAGCTCCAGAAAGAATGGCTCGAAATAGAGAGGGAGAATATCCTGCTTTTGGAATGAATAGCACAAAGAAATCCCTGTGCTAGCACGATATGAAGGTTTTATTGCATTCTGGATTTTCAATTGTGCTGTATTAAACCATATTAATATTTGGTTTTTCTAGGGCAGTCAAAAGTCATCGGTAATGATGAATTTTTCATTTACACTAGTGCCAAATGATCAGCCTTAGTGCTCCAAGGTCAGTCAATCATTCCACTCTGGTGGAACATTGCTGCCTTTAAGGCAAATGAAACTTTTCTCTCTCTATCTCAAGTGCAGATAACTTATGGGACAAACTCACTAATAGCTCATCCTATGTGCCATGGCTGTTGCCCTATGATCCATCAACATACCTAAAATGAAAAGTGATTTCCCTGGAGACGAGGGGTAGAGCTGCTCATAGCTTTTTTTTGTGTGTGTACCTGAATGTAGATTCCCTAATAAGCAGAAGGATTGAGCAAATTCCATCGAGCCTTGCTTTGGTTTGCTAAGTCAAAAAACCCCTAGAGCCTGATCCAAAGCTGGGTGTAGTTCTGTGGAGATCTTGATTCCGATGGGCTTCGGAACAGCAATTTTATTGAGGCAAATAAAGTCAACTGGCTCGTGAAGTCAGATGAAAAGTTGGTAGCCAGCTCTTCTCCCCTCTATCCCAAGCTCACGTATCTGGCCACGTTTTACTGCAGGTGTTTTGTAGCATTTCATTGTGGTTTGCATCTGAAAGCATCCAGAGTACTCAACGTTCCCACCACGTGAGCAACCTGAGCTCGCACTGAAGCAAAGTAGAATTTAAACAAAGTGACCTCTGAAAACATTAGTCCTAATAGTCCATTTTGTCATGGAAACCTACAGGATTATTGCCTAAATTGTGGTTTTGCTACAAGCTTGGTGTGTAGGGTGCAGATTTCTTACAGTCCTTTGGCTCAGCCCAACAAAGGTGGGGTTGGCCTTGAGCTCTTTCCATACGACATCACATCCAAACAAAAGCGTCTGACCCTTTGATTTCTCCCTTTGCTTGGTACTGAAGTGTAACTGCAGGGATTTTTCAGTGACACTCACTCATTTTATTTCTCTTTTAATATTGCTGTTGGGAGATTAGTCATATATGGAAACTTGAGGAATTACATCTGTCTGCATGGCGTATTTAGCCTGACAACACAACATTCCTTTCTTTGCTCTCTGTCGTTTTATATTGCCCGCGTTCTGAAGCCTTTGAATTTAGCTCAGACTTTAAGGCCGAAAGCCGTTGATTTTTTTCAAAGGTAAAAAACGAACAAACAAAACCTCCTCGGAACCTCACTAAATCCACCTATTTGTTTGCAAACCAGCACCAACAAAAAGGTTGCTGAAGAGACCTGCTTCTTTCCGCTTCACATCCTTGCTTTGTGCTGCGTGACAGTCCTGCTTTCCCCCTTTTAGTTTCCTTTATCATAGTACACCTTGGTTTCTTCTTTTCCACCCGCTATTGCACTCTTCATCTGTCTTTGCCTGTCTCCTATACCTCCTGCAAGTCTCTCGTGTGGACTTTCACAGGACACCCTTTTGTGTCTGTCTCCGCGGTGCTTCAATGAGCCAAGCTGCCAAAATCTTAGGTAAATGTCATCTGCAGTGATGGGTGTCTGGGTAGGCAGCCTTCGTTTTGCATCTGCATTAATGGTTGTGCGTGGCCGTCATTAGGCATTTGAAAGCACTTCAGCGCTGGTCTAATTACGTTCTTACTAGGGGCAGTGGTAAAACTGCTGTTGACCTCACTGGAAAGAAGTTGGACAATGTCGAGTGGTTTTGAAGATCCCACTTAAGTGTTTTCTACAGTTGTCCTGCTATTCTGAAGCCTTTCATGACTAAAGATGTTAAGAGCCAGAGCCAAGTTGGAGAGTGAGCACTGCACAGGAGTTGCACTGAATGACCCACCCCTGCTCACACCCAGATTCCACTGAACACATTTAAGATTTACTTCTGCAAGTGCTTATAACTGTGGTTTTGCAGTATGCGTATCTAAGGCAAAGTCAGAACCTGGCATCACGTTGACCTGCATCAAACAGGCATGAGAAGGTGAATAAAAAGATGCAGTGAGTGAATCTGCTCTGGTGACAAACTCGTGAAGTGGTTGTTCCTCCTAGTCCTTAAAAACCAAGAGTCTCTTACTAGCCCGAAGTGGGAAGATGCTTGTATGCAATAAAATGTGGTTGTCTTTGAAATCCCTATTTCTAGGCATTGCCAGTGGCAGCCATTGCAGCCCACTGCCTTAACTGCTGCCTACCAATTTTCTCTTTATGCTTCTATTAACTGGAGCTTTGGGATTCACAGGTTATTCTAATTCATTCTTAATGATAGTAAGCCAAAGTCTCTTGTGTCCATACTTGTGAGTTACACTAAAGCACTGGAGTCCAACTTGTTACGGAGAGGGATTTTTTTTTTCTTTGTCCTTTTTTCTTTGTATACTTACAGGTGATTTTTGCAGTGGTACATTCTGTGTACTAAGATCAAGACTGGGTTCCGAACAGAACGTGGCAGTAAAAGTTGTGCAATCTGCATTGTTTTAAAGGACTTCGACCCTCTCCATCTATGAGTAATTTCTTGGTCTAAGGGATATTCCTTTAGTCTTTTTAGGTAAGGCAGGACTAAATAAAGGTTGCTGTCACTTTTACTGAGGCAAACCCATGTATTTCTGAGATGACCGCTTGTGATTCTGTCAGTGTTATCTCAGGGCTGCTCTTTAGCAGTGTTAGAGGAATTCTTGCTTTTGTAACGCATGTTGGTAAGCAGAGTTAGTTGCCAGTTCTCCTTTCTCTCTCTCCAAGTGTGTGTACCCACTCTGACTTAGCTTCATAGACGCTGCTGGGGCAAGTTCAGCACAATCAGGGCAGGCAGAACAAGTTCACGTGGGTCAGGAAGAGCATTATTTGTGAAATAGCATTTTCCATTGTGTGTCTCAGTAGGTAGTGCTGATGCCCGTGATCTGTGCATGAGGGGGTAGAGGTGAGTGTGTATTCATGGTATTTAGTTAATTCATTTCAACAAACTTGGCTGCATTTCCCCCACACGGGCAGCAAGTCAAAGGAAGATGGATTTAGTGAGAGGCATCCTCCTTAAGTTAATATTGAAAACTATAAAAAGAGCAAAAACTTTGAGTAAGGCAAGAGAAACAATCCTTTATTGTCCCAGCGAGGCTGAGGAATGAAAGAAATGAAGTCTCAGTATGCACGAGTTTCTAAGAAGCCCTAGCTCCTTGCCATATTGGTGAGACACTGGCACAGGTTGCCCAGAGAGGTGGTGGAAGCCCCATCCTTGGAAGTTTTGAAGCCCAGGCTGGCTGGGGCTGTGAGCAACCTG
>WTSP01018537.1:59944-81301 GCA_025331215.1 Actenoides lindsayi
AAGCCCAGGCTGGCTGGGGCTGTGAGCAACCTGCTCTAGTGGGAGGTGTCCCTGCCCATGGCAGGGGGGTTGGAACTCGATGATCTTTAAGGTCCCTTCCAACCCTGACAATTCTATGATTCTATATTCTTAGAGCTGTTCATGGGTGTTGAAGGGGAAAATGCTGTCTCAGGTTGTATCATGCTATGACCAAGTGCAATATGCATTAGTGTCCAAGGGCACTGTGCTGTTTCTGCTGGGATTGAATTCAATACGAATACTTCAGGGGTCTTTTTTCCATTGCTCAGATGTGTAGATAAATGCAGTAACAGAAGACTGGCAGAAAATTTACAGTAGAATTATCAGTGAACACCAAGACTACAAAACTTCTGTTCTGATCATGTTACCCTTGAGCAGCCAGGAAAGTTCTAAAAGAAAACAAATGTCTGCTATGCCAAAATGACTGCTCTAATTTCTACTTTCATCTAGTGATAGGTATTTGAGAATGATTATATATGCCTAAGCTGTAGAAAAAACACCACTTCAGTTAACCCTGAAAGAAGAAAAAGAACCATGGGTGAAAACACAGAGGAGTCAGAGAAATTAAATTGATGTCCTGGAAAATAAACACAGATCAGGGACTCCTCACTGATGGGTCCTCAGACAGCACAGATGCATAAAATACTTAAATATTCCCTTACCCTTTCCCCCTCTTTTTTTTTTAACCTGAATTTAAAAAGTTCCCCATATGAGATTATTTTTCTTCTTTCTCTGCACCGAGGGTCTTTGTAGAAGCATAATAAAAATACAGAAAGGAGATGGAGAGTCTGCTGAGGACAGGTGACCTAATTTATGGCTTATGTCCCAAGCCTCAGCAGAATGTCCAAGGATAACATCAGCGAGCGAGCTCGTGATTGCTAATTGTGAGATGAGAAAGCTTGGCAGGGACACCTGGAATCTTTGTATTAGACCAAATAACATAACTGTGGGGGGAAAAATAGGAGAAAACCTGGAGTAAAGAAGTTATTAAAAATATGTGTTTTGGACCATTAGAAGATGCATGCCTTCCTGACAAGGCCACACGAACCTTCCTAGTGACTATTCATGTGTGCACAGCAGCTTTGGAGGATTTGTTTTCTCACGTTGTAAGATGCAGGGCCTTGGACAGACCTGATTTCCAGAAGGTGGGTAGCTGATAATTTTGGGGAACGTAGGCTAAACTTTGGTTGTGACAGTTTGGAGCGGGTTTGTCAGAGTCGATGGCATTAGGTCAGCGTAAGCTGGGTGAGGAGTCGACCAACACACAAATACAGGGGAGAAATCAGGGAAAGGTGCAAGTGGGAGCAGAGAAGCTGTTGTGAATATGAGCAGTTATGTAATTTAAAGAAACAGTTTTCTGAAGGGAGGGAGAAGAGAAAGCGAAGTGTCCTTTGCGACAAAAAAAGAAAGCTCCAAATCAACGCTGAAAAAACAAACGGCAAGGTCATTGGCTTGACAATGAATAATAGACCAGCTAAGAAAGGCAATTGTGTGCTTCCATTCTTAAGAAAGCCATTTCTTCTGGCAACCAACCATCCCAACCAGAGACTGGAGTCTTATTAGAGTAGGAAATGAGTTGGTTCTGCTGACTTGACGCGCGTCGTGGATCGGCTGCAGAACTTCTAGGACAAAGTTCTTTCGAAACAAGTAGCAGATTGCAGGTGAGATGGGTTAACGTGCCTCGCAGCACTCGCCTCTCTCGCTGCTGCCAGAATGCACCCAACACGTGGAGTTTAGGTATAGATTTAAAAGGTGTTAAATTTGACTCTCAAATTAGATCGATTACGTTCGTGTTAGACAAATATTAACTGAAGGGGCACAAGTACAGCAGTCATCAAAATAAAGCACCAGGCAGAAAGATTGATTGCCTTGGGCTTAGCTGGGGGATGCACTGAGCTTTCTCCGGGTCCCCCGTGCTGGTTTCTCACTTGTATGAAGGGATTGCACTGTGCGATGGCAGCAAAAGTCCCAAAGATCTGATTGCAAAGATTACTAAAAGGCTCTGCATTATGAAACTACTGCCATTCTTCCCTCTTTTTTTTCCACAAACACGAAGGAAATCTATTTTGAGGTATAACAAGAAACAGCACTTAAACCTTCTGTTTTCCTTTGCTGGGAAGTTACGGGATACGCTGTAATTCTCGGTGTATCGGGAGAACGTGGAGCAATCCACCCAGTAACACAGAGTGCCTGCTGAGAGAACCAACAATAGCCCATTCACTGGAAAGGCACCAGTAATTAATACTGGAGTTACACGTGGTTATAGACTAGTTAGAGGCCTGGAGTAAATGAGTATAGCTCTAATGGCACCCTAATTTACACCCACGTTACGTGGCATTTAAAGCCATTTACGGCATAAGCATTAGATTTTATAATTTCTCCCATCAGAGGAGGGGTTCTCTTCTGGTTTTCAATGTGCCAGTGCTGGTTTCAGCATTTGCTGAGAGAAGCACAGACAGGTCAGCTTTTCTGGTTCGGAACTCTCGTTCCGTTAGAACTAATTGTACTTTTCATTATAAGATGCTGTACATAATCTATTAAATGTATTCCTGTACTCTTGTATTGAGCAATGGTGTAGTTAAGGATATACCAGGGATTTCCACTGTACAAATCAACCACCTATTCTGAAGACTTTAATATAGCTGTAAAAGCTGATTATACATTGGAGTGTGAATGTAAAGATCTCGGCGGAAGAGCTCTTTAGCACGCATAAAAGATATCTCTATATAATGCCTTATAAACATCTTCCCTCAAAACCTGACAATATTGAAGGGAGATGATGAAGGGCTGCTCAAAAATCCATTTAACTGATAAGCTGAATGCTCCTAATAACCCAATTTCAGGCATCACAGTGAAGTGAAGAGGCGAGAGGCTGAGCCGTGAGAAACCCTGCCCTTTCTGGACAGTTTCTACCCAAAGTGAGTTTTTTAGAGCCCGTTGGATATTGCTCATGTTGGATATTGCTCATGTACCTTTAGGTACCCGCAGTGGGCACCTGCTGCCTGACTCTTGCTGCCAGGTCCTGCAGGAGTAGGAGCCATGTAGCAGAGACCCTTGGGCAGCAGATCCCATCAGTCGCTGCGAGATCGATCGTCCATCCAAACGGCACCACTCAGTTTAGTTTGTGGGCAGGAGCTGCACCCGCTGCCTGTTGGACAAGTGCTGTGGTGCTGAGGCTCTGCCCTTGCCTGCGGAGAGATCAGATCTAAGCTTGCTCTGCTACACCCAAAGCCAGAGGCTGTGCTGGTGGCTGGGTGTGAACAAGCTCACGCCTGGGTGTTGGTCAAGCGCTGTCCTTGGAGGCAGTAAGATCTGCTGGAGAATGAGCTGAGTCCTTCCCACGCAGCCCAAGGGCAATGCGGTTAAACCAAGGCTGAGGAGCCACCAGAGAACTTCACTGTGAGTTTCTTTCCTGGTTTGAGCTTTTACTAACCCAGGGATCTCTGTGTTGCACTCCACGTCACGTAGGGAAGATGTCCTAAGTGCTCTCATCTCTTTGTAGCCATCTCAGGTTTTCTTCCAGTGCATCCACTGGCCATTAAACACGTGAGCTCATGAGGCTTGGAAGACAGGAGCAGAACTTGTGTATGGAACGATGGCTATAGGAAACACAACTAAAACTTTGGTCCTGGGGAGTGACAGCATCCTGCCATGACATACACAGAGGAGATATAGCTTACACCATACGACAATTGACTGCTTCTAATACAAAGCATCACCATGCAGGATGGTCCTCTCCGGACCTTTCTATGAAGGACTTTGACCCTGGAAATGGGCTTTGGAAATGGGATTTTGGCTGAAGAACAGACCTAACTTTTTGCTAGGTCAAATACAAGGTAGGAACCACAAGCAGATGGACGGAGTGGAAACCACCAAGTGCAAAATTAAATTAATTGGAAACCACCAAGTGCAAAATTAACTTGATTGCACCCTTAGAACGGGCACAGGGAGTTTGTCGGGGTGTGTGACCCCATGAACCATGGGTTACAGCTTCCCCAGAGAGCTGTGAAGGACTTTCCTTCTAACCACACCAGTGGGAAGCTACTGAAGAGGTGGAGGTTGCTCTTTGCCTATCACACAGCAACCTCACTGCTCTTCAGTGTATCCTTCAGAGGTTTTTGGCAGTAGTTTATTCAGTAGCTAAAATTTTCTGCTTACTAATTCAGCTTCAGAACATGAATAGAAAACCAAACAGAGGGTACAGATGGGAACAGCAGCTGAGCGGGGCAGGGTGAACCTCAAGTGAATGACAGTTCCTAAGCAAAATGCTCTACATTTCTTAAACTCAGGGATTTTTTTTGCTTTTCTGGCACAGCCTGCCTAGAAATACCACTGCCTGGGATGAGCTCTCTGCCGAGCAGTCGGTGGTGGTGTGGAGAAGAAGAACTTCTGCAGAACAAGGCAGCCTGCTCGCCCGTGGCCCTTTCCACAACCAGCTGATTGATGTGATCCGAGGTCAGTGAGGTTGTGTATGAGCCCAGGGAGTCCCTGTAACCTGTGAAATCAGAGCCCAAGTTTAAATGTGCCATAACCAGGCTTTTTTTAATACCAAAATAAGGTATCCTGCTTGGCTCTGTGCTCATCTGAGTTTGAAACTCTTAAGTCCTACATCAGCTTCTTCTTGCTGCTGCCTCTTTAAGGGCTGGCCCACAGGGCTTAATTTGCATATATGGTTGAAATAATAATGCATGTAAATTAGACATGCTCTTTTAACTTCATTGCATATCTGACTACCTCATTAAAGAGATTTAGGGGCGCCTCTGGTCAGTGAAGGTGACTGAAAACTAGCTTGTTCCCCATCGTGTGAGTACATTTCATTTGCTTCAGCTGGGTCCTGACCAGCAGAGACATCTTAAACCCTTCCAGATTTGTCCTCAGCTCGTGTCTGGCGGCTCCCTTAAGGTCCTTATATTTTTATATATACGTACATATCCATATCTATATATAACTCGTTTTTAATCTAGGTTCACTTAGATAAAATGAAACATTTCAAATGTTTAGAAGAGAAGGGAAAGGACAAGTTTCTTTCTTGTGAGAAGAACTGAGTCTTCCTTGAAGACTGAGCACTGATAATTTTCTGCTGCAGTTATCTTCAACACCAGATTTTGGCAGAACATGATTGAATTAGTGCCTGAGGGTACAAATTCCATTTCAGGAGTGTGTTGGAAGAAGGAGTCTGCCAGCTCAAAGACAGAGATGGTACCTGCAGTGTAAAAACTTGGGAACAGAAGGGGGTAGGGTCGGGAGAAGGAGGGTATCACGGTGCTCAGGATGAGACTGAGCAGCAAACAAAAAACCCTTGGCCAAAGTCCCCTCTGAAGGCTGTGGCAGAGCCAGGTTGGGGTTACATCTTCTCCAGGCAGCCTTGGAGATGAGGGAGGCTGCAGGCAGTGTGCTTATCTCGCCTGGTGGGAAAGATGTTTTTTTCTGATCCTAGCCCAATATTTCAGCAAAGTCCTTTCCTGTCCTTGTACATTTTATTTTTTTTTTTAAATATGACAGTATTTTCTTCTAGCTCTGGGGTTTGAACATTGGCAGGAAGTACCAGGGAGCATTTTCTTCCACATGGTCGAGGACAGTGCCAGAGAAGCTGGGGTTCAGCTACTTGTATTGTGCCTTTTTGATTGTTTTTCATCACTGTGTCACTTATTATTTGAAGCTGCCAGAGGTTTATTTAATCGAGGGCACTCAATTCATTCTGTGTTTCTCCGGTGTGTTATCTCTGATGGTGTAAGAACACATTTCAGAGAGCATCACTGATGCCGAGTGCCTCAACTCCTCCTACCCAGAGCAGCAAAGTTAAACCTTATGAAACATCTGGAGCAGGCTCTGGGCAAGGTAAACATCTGCTTGGTCAGAATTGCCCATCAATCCCAGCAGCGATGGCACTCCGCGGTGCTCCAGAACAAGGCACGAGCCATTAGAAAGGGCAGAGGGGACAGAACCACTGACAGTTTTAACTAACTGAAGGGCTTTTGGCAAAAGAATAATTTTTCAAAGCAAATTAAATCTGAAACTTGTTGTGTCGCTATAGAGGCAGGAAGAAAATAAGACACTGGTTGACACTGGTTTCTCCTTAAACCGGTGTAAGCATCTTGCTTTCAGGACATGCTTTGTGGGGAGCTGAGAATTCCGATCTGGGCCGTGCAGTCCAGTTCTTCAGCTCAAGTAATCCCACTGGTTTGGAGTGCAGGAGCTGGATGTATGCTGAGCAAAACGTGGAGGAGAATGAACAAGTATTAACCTTTTTCTCTAGGGTCAGAGCGCAATCAGAATGCCCTTCCACAGAAAGGAGCAGAATGAGATTAATTTTACATGCTACAGCTATGATTGTCCAAGTGTTACGAAGAAAGCAGGATAAATTCAGGCAGACAAGATTTCATTAATTGAGGGAATTTCCAGGCTAATTTACAGGTGTTCGGGGACCTGACCTATTTCAATTTGAATAATAGCTGATGACAGAGTTCGATACGCACCAACCTTTTATTTAAACAGAGGGGAGACAATTGTTGTTGTTGGTTGAGGCTTCCTAATTAGCATTCCACAAATATGGCATCGTTTTGCTAAGCTCAGCTACCACTTACTGCCTTGTGAGATTTAAACTTAAAAGAAAATCAGTGCACTTACCTTTGCTCTACGTAAAAGAATAAAAAAAATAAAAAAGTCTGCAAAAAAAACCCCAAAACACAAAACTTGTGCTTTAGCTGGTTATTGATTTTTAATTTTTTTTTCCTAATTAAAGGGGAAAAAAAGCAGACAAACTGTCAGATGCTTTTCAGACTCTTCATTTGACAATTAGACTCTAATTTCAAGTTTCATTTGTTTAATGGACAACCGTCTTGGCCATTAACTTTATCTAAAGTGGATGCTAATTAATGCTAAATTACAGTTCCTGAGGTGCTGCACACCTGAATACCAACATTCACCCACCATTCCTTGTATTAGTAAGAGGGAAGCAAGGAAGAAGAGGATGACAAGAAGCCAGGGAAGATGATTTCCCATCAGCTCTGGTCTTCCAGTTATTCACTGTAACTTGAAGTTACTTGCTGAGTTTTAAAATTGCAGCAGTAATTATTAACTGTAGGGTTTTTAGCCTATTTAGAAGGAAATACTCTCAAGCTCTCTGGGGAACCAGTTAATATTTAATGCTGTTGCACTCTGACGTCAAAATTTCCTGGGTAGGTAACCAAGAAATGTGTTTAGCTCACAAATTCCTCGAAGCACAGAGTGGTGTGGAGCACACGTCTCTAATAGTGGGTTAATTCTGCTGTTTTCCCTGTCACTTTTCAGTTAATACAAAACACTGTGCTTGCCTAAGGTAACAGTGGCACTGAGCAGCTACCTCCTGGTAACTGTTGTTTGTATTTCATTATAGTCCTGAGTTTCCAACAAAGACAGTTCTCCTCCTCCATGCTGTGCAAATACTTCGAAGAGGAAAGACCCCATCTCTGGGCTGTTTGCAGTCTCCCAGATGTAATTGCAAGGCAATCCACTGACTTCCTATCTCCATAACGAGCTTTAAGTAGAAGGAGGTGTTTTAAATGTGTAGTCTCTCATTTAAAACCAGGCTTAACCTTTAGTGTGGTACTGCCTGGCAGAGCCATCTCTCCATGAATCATTTAGATTCCCTGCTGACTGTTTTCCATCCATTTCCATCTCTCTGCTTTGGCTTCTGGCTGTAGGGGGAATACAGTATTTCTCACTGTCTGGCCCAAAATCTTGGCATAAATCTTCCCAGAGTGTAGGGTTCAGCTCGTACCTATGTGGAGAGTAAACTTGCTCTAATGGCAACAGACAGAGGAGTAGCAAAACAGACAGCCCCAAATGTTGCCATAGGACTTACATGCAAAACCATGCAAACAGGTTCCTGAGAGTAACTTCAGTTCTCTGCTCCATCCTTTGAGAAACTGTCGAGCTCCTGTAAATGGTGTTTCTCCAGCTCCTGGCAAAACATGCACGTTCATGCCCAGTTCTCATACGTTGCATCACAGCAGGATCTATGGCTGCAACTGGGGCATACACTTTCTGTGATGGTCACCAGGTTCCCAAGATAAACAATCTTGGCATTTGTGAAATGGGAAGTTTATAAAGAACAGTGACTTCTTTTGGTTTGAGAATCACAGGATGGTAGGAGTTGGAAGGGTCCTCTGGAGATCATCGAGTCCAACCCCCCTGCCAGAGCAGGGTCACCCAGGGCAGCCCACACAGGAACAGAGCCGGGGGGGTTGGAAAGTCTCCGGAGAAGGAGACTCCACAACCTCTCTGGGCAGCCTGGGCCAGGCTCTGTCCCTCTCACGATGAAAAGGTTTCTCCTCATGTTGAGGTGGAATTTCCTGTGTTTCCCCTTGCTACCATTACCTCTTCTCGTGTCACAGGGCACCACTGAAAAGAGCCTGGCCCCTTCTACTTGACACCCACCTTTCAGATACTTGTCAACATTGCTCAGCTCCCCTCTCAGGCTTCTCTTCTCCAGGCTAAACAGCCCCAGGGCTCTCAGCCCTTCCTCCTCAGAGAGATGTTCCAGTCCCTTCAGCATCTTTGTAGCTCTCTGTTGGACTCTCTTTAGCATTTCCCTGTCCCTCTTGAACCGGGGAGACCAGAAATAGAGTTGAGCTCTCCCATGGCATTTTTATTGGTGAAGTGTTCATTCTCATAAAGGCTAATAATCTTATTTAGTTCCTTGTCTCCGCTGTGAAGTACATTTGCAGCTTCTTTAATCTTCTCAGGATGAGGAAGCCAGCCAGAGGCTAAATAATTACTGACAGCTTAGGTATTGTCTGTCCTATTTAGATGTGTTAATCGAATTTTGTAACTGTTTAGAAACTTCAGCATTAGCAGAACAAGGTGGGTTGGTCTTTCTTTTTTTTCACCTGATTTATCCAGAACTGTGTATTCTGCAGCTTTTTTCTTTCTACATAGTTTCCCAAAAATAACTGAAAATCTTGATCCTTCTCTTTCTTACGTAATCATAAAAAAGATTGGGTCGGAAGGGACCTCATCCCCTCCAGCCTTGCGGGGAAAGCCGGGCCTGCGTTAGGGACATCAGCTCTCGGCTGCCCTTCTGCTGCACGCAGAGCCTGGAGGGAGGGATCTCCACACCACATCAGGGTGGGCTGCCCAGTTCCACGAGTTCAATACACCCCGACAACAGCCACGACTGTGCCTACAGTATTTCCATGTACGTGGTGAGTCCGGTTGTTGCCGCACGCTGCCGTTTGTGTCGCCCAGAAGAGGCACCCAGAGCTGCACAAGCTGCCACAGAAATATCTTTCTGGTTATTAGCAAATTAACATCCAGGTGAAAGAATTTGATAAACTGGATATTGAGCTGGGGGAGCTTGTGCTCTAAACTAAGGTTGGGGGGGACCTTATCGTGACCTTCCAGTACCTGGAAGGGGCCTGTAGGAATGCAGGGGAGGGTCTATTCCCAAGGGTTTGTAGGGACAGGACAAGGGGTAATGGCTTTAAGCTAGAAAAGGGCAGATTTGGGTTAGACATTAGGAAAAAGTTCTTTAATATGAGGGTGATAGATCACTGGAATAGTTTGCCCAGAGAGATGGTGGAGGCCCCATCCCTGGAGACATTCAAGGCCAGGCTTGATGAGGCTCTGAGCAGCTTGACCTAGTTGGAGATGTCCCTGCTTATTGCAGGAGGGTTGGACTAGATGACCTTCAGAGGTCCCTGCCAACCCAATAGATTCTATGATTCTGTGAAACTTCTAGCCCTGATAACAGCAGAGTTTGCAGTGTTCTCTCTTTGCATTGGTCTCCACGCCTGGGTACGCCCGTTGTGCCAGCACTTCCAGTGTGGCTGAGAAGAGACTTCTGAATGCACACATGGATATATGTGTGTGCAACTCGGTGTGGTAACACCCAGACTTCTCACAGCTGACCATCTTTACTGTCGCCTTCTAAATAACACCCCCATTCATCTTCCTCACCCCAAAACTACCGCCGTCGCCTGCTGCGTTCCTTCTGTCTTGCTGCTGATCCATCCTTACCCGGTGCTCGTGGGCTTCTGCTGGCCCCTCCATCCCCGTATCACCCCCAAACTCACACGTGGGTCCTGCAGCACTGGAGCGCAGCCCAGAGCAGCTCTGTCTGCAAAAGGAGCAAGAATGACACATCCCTTTATTGGTGCAGCATCTCCCAGAACAGTAAGTGTAAAATCAGATTTTGGATTTAGGGCACAGAAGAGATTAATATTATGGGTTCTGGCCAGAAAAATGTACTCTAGGCAGATGCTGTAATGGGTTTAGTAGAAGCATGCTGTGCATATGTAGGTACATCACCCAGCCAAGTCCCTTGCACTGTAACTGCTGCTTTCAAAAGCTAATGAGACAAAAATGCAAATTTCCTGACCCATCTCCTGGAGTCCTCACAGATCTCCCTCTCCCTTGGGATTTGGGAGCGAATTGAGATTTAAGGTCAAGACTGCTGCGCAGTGTTACGCGTGGGGCTGGGGGAGGGAAGAACAAAGACAGTGCTTACAATGGGTGGCTACTATTTATATACAGCGACAAAAATAGGTCCTCTCTGCCTAGGTGTCCCCAGGTGGGGGTAAAGAGCTGTCTCTGTAGTCAGATTCCTCTGTGCTGAGGGAGCTGCCTCAATGAGCCCCCCCCAGCCCTGTCATGTGTGATCCCAGCCCCTCTGCCAGCCCAGTGTGCTGATGGGGCAGGCACTGGGGGCTTGGTGCCAAAGCCTCGCGCTGTTCCCGGCACGCTAGCGAGCCTCCGAGGGGCCAGCAAAATTGTTCTTCCACCCTCTCTGCCTGGTCCCTCCTCACCATCGCATCACACATTTTCTCAGGCCCGTGCCCCTTCCCCAGCATCCCCCCCCTCATTTATCCGTTGCTCCAGCTCTCGGAAAGGCGAGCGAGCCCAGGGTCTGTCGAATAATCTCCGCAAAAGTCAGGTTCCTCTCGGCAACGAGTCTAAACTCCTCGTATTTCTCTAACAGAGATCACAGGAAGGAGGAAAAGCGAAATATCAAGTTTATTCCTCCATCATCTCAAGGAACATTAAATGTGAAATCGGCTCTCGGGGTCAGAACCCGGTCTCTGCCGCTCCTTCTGCTGTCACTTGTCAGTTCTGAGCCGTTCCCGCAGGATCTCCGTGCCTCGCCCTGTCAGTTCTCCTGTGCTTCTTGTCAGCCTCACAATAAGGAGCACGGGGAGAAATTGGCAACCGGCGCACAGGGATCAGAGGTGGAATAAATTGAGGTGGAGTGGTTGGAGGAACGCGAAGGTCCTCGAGGCTGAAGAGCGCTGAAAAGCCAACGAGGAATTGAAGCCGTTAAAAAGCGCGCAAGCTCCGAGACACCGCAAGCGGTTCTAAGTTACAGCAAAAAGGTGAAGAACCTGCGAATATTGCCAAACTAAGGTGAAAGATCAGAGATGGTCCTAGACTCCAGCCAAAGGAAGCTGGAAGAAGCAGAAATGATGGTAATGGAGCTGAAGACCAGGTTGCAAGTTTTCAGTCAGCGGCGCCGGTTCGTTCTAGAGCAGGAGCTGTGGGAACCCCTGAGGTCTTGCCAAGTAACTGCTGCGCGTCTGTCTGTGATCCCAGAGCCACGGACAACGTTTTGGGAAGCCAGGAGTGAGGTTTGAGTACACAGTTTTAAGCCCGTGCTAAGCTCACGCTCGCTTAGAGCTGTTGTGGAACCTCGGTAGGCAAGCTCCTGCCGTACCCGTTTGACGTCCTACGGCAGCGCTCTGGAAAAAAAAAAGGAGAGCTTTGGTGTACACGTTACAAGGGAAAAAAAACGTTGGAAGACATCCGACTGCTCAAAAAGCAGTAGCCATAGGTTGCAGAAGAAAATCTCATCCCCTTGAAAAGGCAGTGGTGGTTCTTCGGTGCGTCCGCTGCGGAAGGAGTAGCCTTTGGGGGTGGAAGGGATTCTGCGGCCCACCATCCTACGCGGTTCTGGTTACTGCACTGGCAGATGCTGGCATTGATCTCCCAGCATCTGTTAGAACCAATGTATTTTTAGATCTATGTCTGCTAGGGGTTGTAAAACTTCAAGAAATAGAAATTATAACACATCCTTAAATGGGCTGCTCTCATATCTACTTCCCTGGTGGGTAAAAAAGAGAAGGGAAAAAAAGAAAAAGTATCTCATCTGATCTGAATTGCTCCCATTCAGAGGTCCCTTTATCTCCCAGGTAATGAAGAGCTTTGCTTTGAGAAACTCCCTCTCCGCATAGACACTTAGCACTAAACTCACCCGTAAACGTGCCTGGGGATGGATAGCGGTTCCCTGATGCTTCTCGCTGTAGGATTCTTTTTTCCCCAGTTGCTGATCATTTTGCCAAACCGGAGCCAGTTAGGGTGTTTTTCCAGTTGGGGTTATTTTCCAAGCTAAATGAGAGTTTATTTTTGTCGTTGTTGGGTTTATGTTTTGCTGGGTTTGTTGGTTGGTTGGTTTTTTGTTTTGGTTTGTTGTTTTTCTCCTTTTTTGTTGTTTGTTTGTTTGTTGTTTGTTTTTTTTAATAACTTTCAGCCAAAATGATCCAGTCGTGTGCAAGAATAAGCAGAGGAAAGCACAAGGATTGCTCATTTGTTTTTAATTGTTAAAAGAAAAAGCAGCACTGATAAGCATTTGGAAAGGTGCATTTCTGGTGTGGAAATAAATTCCCTGATGTTTTGAAGCGCTCTGATACCATCCAAAAAAAAAAAAAAAAAGAATTGTTCTGCCTTCAGAGCTGGGCTTGGTTAAAGTAGAGCAACCAAGGCAGCGTTTGGGGCTCGGTTTGGGGCTTTGCTGAGAAGGTTAAACCACAATGTTGACTAAGTACCCAGTGCGTACGCGCTGCGTATTCCGCCTCAGCTGAGCGGGTGGTTAATACACCCGAACGTACACACCCAAAAGGCTGTGGCAGGGGTTGGAGGTGTGACCGTTCATGGTGTTCTTGTTTATCAAGTTGTCTCCGTCTGACCTTGCCAAGGGTGGTGGTTTTCATGTTGTATAACGAGCGTTGTATAATTGTTGTATAATGGGTGCAAGCTGGAGCATTGGAGGTTTTGGGTAATCATAAGGAAAAAGTTTTTCACTGTGAGGGTGACAAAGCCTGGACCAGGCTGCTCAGAGAGGTTGTGGAGTCGTCTCTGGAGACGTTCAAACCCCTCTGGATCTGTTCCTGTGTGACCTGCTCTAGGTGGTCCTGCTCTGGCAGGGGGGTTGGACTCGATGATCTCCAGAGGTCCCTTCCAACCCTTAACATTCTGTGATTCTGTGATCTTACAGTTTCTGTTGTATTTGGTTCTTTCAGGCCTTTCTCTGAGCTCTGCCCGTCGCATAGCCATACGTATTAGATGACTTTGAGACCTGCTTTCCATCAACGATGAAGGGATTATCTAGCAGCCGTAGTCATCATCACGGGGTTGCCTGTGACCCTGCGTGTGACAGTCTGCCACACCACCCAGACAGGAAGCCATATTTGTTAAACCCGGTGGACCCCCATCCTGCAGACCACCCTTACTACACTCAAAGGAACTCCTTTCAGGCAGAGTGCATGGTGCCCTACAACGACCAGATTGCCAGCAGCACATTTCCCCGGAGGCATTACAGCTCCCACCACGAACTCAAGGACGAGTGTGCTCTGGTTCCCCACGGAACTGCCAACAAGACCAACCGCATTCCTGCCAACCTTTTGGACCAGTTTGAGCGGCAGCTGCCTCTGAACCGGGATGGCTACCACACTCTGCAGTACAAGCGGACTGCCATGGAGCACCGCAGCGACAGCCCGGGGAGGATCCGGCATCTGGTTCATTCTGTCCAAAAGCTCTTTACCAAGTCCCATTCACTGGAGGGGCCATCCAAGGGGAGCGTCAACGGGGGCAAAGCCAGCCCAGAGGAGTCGCAGACGATGAGGTATGGGAAGCGCAGCAAGAGTAAAGAAAGGCGATCAGAAGGTAAGCCCAGATCCAATGCATCAGGATGGTGGAGTTCAGATGACAACTTGGACAATGATGTTTGCATTTATCATGGCCCCAGTGGAGTCATGACCATGGGAAGATGCCCTGACCGTTCTTCTTCCCAGTACTTTATGGAAGCCTATAACACTATTAGCGAACATACTGTGAAGTCATCCAGAAGCAATAATGATGTCAAATGCTCAACCTGTGCAAACCTGCCTGTCAATTTGGACTCCCAGTTAATGAAGAAAAGTTCTTGGTCCTCTACATTAACCGTGAGCAGAGCCCGTGAAGTTTACCAGAAAGCGTCAGTTAACATGGACCAGACAGTGGTGAAGGCAGAGACGTGTCAACAGGAACGGTCATGTCAGTACCTCCAGGTACAGTGTGGAGAACTGATTGCTCTTAACTGTCCTCTGCCTTGTCTCAGGTGTTTGTGGGGGATGGAGGTTTGCTCTGGTATTTCAACTTGCCCGAGAGGTCACAGATCACCAAACAAGGGGTAATGCTGCTGAGATTAAAAATAAATCTTTTCTTTTTCCTTTTTTATTTTTTTATTCCCCAACTTTTTTTTTTTTTTTAACCAGCATTCAGTATTTCAAAGAAACAGTGTATGTTGGAACAGGCTTCATTTTTTCATGTGGGAAAAATATGACCTTGCTGTGTACTTTTTGAATTTATAAGGCAGTCACAGTAGGGGTAGAGGGAATTTGAGGTTGTAGTGCCTGCACTTAGCATTGCAATGTCAATTAACTGAATGTTACCAGGATACAAATTCTTTGATTTCTGTAATTTCAAGATTTGTCTTCATTTACTGCTTTATTTTATTATCAAAGCTTTTCAGACCCCTTTGACAAACTTTGGGGTATCTTAATACAGCAGGAAAACAACCTGGTTTCCTTTTTTGCCATGGAACATGAATTCTCATAAAACAGTTATTGTAACGTGTCCAGATTTGTTGATCTGGGTATTCCTCTTTCTCATGGCTTCGATTCAAAAATGAGAAATCCAAAGGCTGCAATTATTGCTTGTTCTGATTATACACTTCAGGAGTCCATCACCTACTCCCTCACAAGCTGTTTGCGGTTCATACAGCGTCACTATTTTTCACCAGTATTGTATCTTTAAATGTCAAGAATCAGATGTCTGCTCTTGGAGCTATCACACTGCCGGTGAATGTTTGTGGCAGGAACATGGATCAGGAAATATTAAAACCGTCTCGTTCCTAGGAGAGCCGTGGGTAGCTTGTGCGCGCTTTAATCGAAGCACTTATGGCACACCTAAGTGTGTGTGTAAGATGGAACAACGTCGCCCAGAGAAGAGAGAAGACCATGAGGAAAAAAGAGGTTTGCTAAGGCGATTTGATTTCAATTGAATGTGGTGGGGCTCTGGTTTGTTTGTATGGAAACCGTAGGGAGTTCTCTCTGTGGCTGCTTTACTGGGTCGGGCGGCTTCCACCTTCTGGGGTTTAAGTCGGCACACGGGGAAGAATTGATCCGAAAAGGTTCTATAGAAGGGCGTGCACGGTCACTGGGAATGCCAGCCTCTGGGGTTTTAAGTTCTGAATGTAAAGAAATGGGTCTGTGTGTGTTTTCTGATGTTTTCCGAGAGTGGGGCAGGGGGAGAGGGGGCAACGGGAGTGCTCGTGGTGTGTTTACAGCTCTGCCCACGGGCTGGGCAGGGAGAGGGGCTTCAAAACAGCATCAGGTTGCGACCTTTGGAGGGGGTTTTTGTATTAAGCTTCTTTTGCTTGAATTATACGGGTGAGAAGAAATTGTAACTTTAGCCTTGAGTGTCGTTGTTGCTTTGGACACTGAGATTTCGTTTGTTGTTGTTTCTGTTTACGCTCTCAGTCTCCCTCTCAGGTTGAGATAAAATAGCCAACAATTCAGCGTGTGACCAGATGGCTAGAAAAGAGCAGAAAACTGTGCCAGCGTCAGCTTTAAGTGAACACCTCCATGGGGACTTCTAGATAATGTTTAACTGACAAGAATAGACTCCTGAAGTGGAATTAGAGGACGTTGATCTGTGTCTGCATGAAAATAGGTCCAACAATTGTCAAGGGCAGGCGTTAGAATGACTGAATTCTCACTTTAAACAACTAAATTTTCACTGTGTTTCCCATCCTCCCTAGTACTTTTATTTTGGTTTTCATTTCATTTCATTTTTTCTTGTTTATAAAAGCCAGGGAAATAGAACCGAAAGAGTGTTGTTTTTTGGGTGTTTTTTTTTAAAAGGAAAATCTTAACCAGGCTTTGATTAACATTGGAAATAATAGTCAAACAGAGCAGGGCAGATTTGAGGAAGCAGGTCAGGATTGTTCTCTCTTGGCAGCTTAAAAGGATGGCAAATGGATATAGGTATTAAAAAATCAGTCTCTTTTGAATACATCCCTTTGCCTTTCTCTTCATTACATCACTTAGCTTTTTACAGGACAAGCCCTTTGGGGCTTGGACTTTGTTCCCCTTTGTGTTTCCACGGTCCCCAGCACAATGGGGACAGAACCTAACGGAGGCCTTTTGGCTGCTCTGCAGTATAAATAATATACATTAAGAGCAGCAGAGTATCACTCCCTGAATAGCTGCAGAGGAAGTCTGGATATCTGTGATTCTCCTGGTCACCTTCTCGTCGTTGTACCAAAAGGCTGGTGCCCTATGTTAGAGAGATGAGAAAGGCACTAAATGGCGTGAAAGCCACAAATTCATGGTAACACTGGACAACTCTGATAACTTCATTTCATTACTAGGACACTGCTTTGTTGCTTTATGTAACTCATTAAACGTTAAATAGATGCTTTTATCAAGTCTCCTTGTATTTTAAGCTGTTTATGGTCCAAGTCTTGAAAGAGGCAACTGTTTTGTTCGTACACTCTTCTCGTGATGGTATCTGAATTCAATGAAGCAGCGACTTTTTTGATTTCAACTTGGGGTACTCAGGATAATTTTCTTTATGCTGATAGAGCTGAGTGTATATCAGAGATCACAGGTGACATTGACTTCACATTTGCTTGTAAGGGCTTTTATCGCAGAAATATCTGGATCAATTCTCAGTGTAAAGACATGGAAATAACAAACAATTATCTCACTTGGTGTGATATTTTCCACATAAGCGTTCCATGGAAGGAGTTGGCAGTAGTTTATGTTACAGATGGGTTTATTTCTCATCATGTGGAATTTGGATCGAGCGCAGAGTCCTCCTGCATGTCTCAGTTGTTCTTTACCCCAGCAGGCTGTTTGCAGCCGGGGGCTGAGGTGCTGGGTCCATCCTTGGAGGTCCACGGGAGGCTCAACTTTGGGCAGCTTCAGAAAGAGATGTTAAGCCACAGACTAGTCTAAAGACTGTCAAGCAAGTCTTTTCCTCTCATCTGCATTTTGGGAATGGAGTTGTATGTTTCTCTTCTCTCTATTTCTCCTTTCAAGAATGAGGATCTGGATATTAGAAAGAGAAGGTTTCTTTTTTGAGCTGCTTTTTACTTCAGGAAAGTGCTTTTATTTGACCCAGGTTTACAGTTGGACTAATTTGCAGGAAGGTGAGCAGGAACTGTTCATGTTTTCTCAAAAGTCTTCTCCAACATGGTTTCCCTCCCTTGAGAGAACAGTTTCTAAAGCAGTGGGCAGCCTCTACTTCCCTGGTAGCCTCTCCTCTGGAAAAAATGAACTTAAGCAAAACTACCGAAGACAAAACGTAAGCAGCAGTTTTCTTCTGCAAACAGTAGCGTCTAAATATACGGGTAGATATTTTTGACACTCTTGTTTTGCATGAACTGACGGTGGTGAAGCTGATTGAGTATCAAATACACTACAGAGTTTCTCTCTGATTATAGTTCTGCTATTCAGTGTTCCCTGCAATTACGATTCCCAGTGTCCTTGGTCCATTCATTAAGAGATGGAGAAAATTACAAAGCATTTTTCTTGTTATTAATCTTTTCTTCTTATGTGAGTCAGTCATACATTTCCTTTTGATCCCATTTGATGAAACTGAAGTCAGTGGTGTCAGGTACTTGGGGCTGAGGATGGAAATTGAGGAGGGAAATAGGTGGGGATGTTGGTGCAGCCACTTGAGTTCTCCGTTTGCGTCGCTTCTCCTTTGGTGAGAGACTGGGAGAAATACTATAAAAAAAATATATATAAACCAAGTTTCTGAGTGTAACAAGCATTTTCTGGTGGCGAAGGGCTCTGGCTCGTGCTGTGCTCAGTTTTTCAGTGTGAAGATTGGCTGTAATGTGCTTTATTATAGAATGTGTACTAGTTAAGAAACAGATAGTGCCTTGTTTTCTGGCCTCAGGACATGACAATTCCACAGTTTCTTTGCAGATACTGTTCAATCCCAGTCTCTGTGTTAAATCTGTTATACTGGGTTTACCTCTGCAAGTCTATCTAATCTTTTTCTAATCTTACTATTTTCAGTAATCTCACTGTAAAAAAAAAACCAAACAACAAACACATCAATAAAATAAAGACAAATCAAGGTCCAGCAAAGGATCATTTCATCTAAGCCTGAAATCCTTAACTTTTCTTGCAGAGACATACAAAGTAGGTGGGGAAAGGACCACTGAGTGGTGATACATTTTCGTCAGTCAGCTAAAAATAACAGTAATAATAATAAGGAACAAGTTGCCCAGAGTCGCTGCCCCATCCCTGGCACCATTGAAGGTGGGGTTGGCCGGGGCTCTGAACAACCTGCTCTAGTTGCAGATGTCCCTGCTCCCTGCAGGAGGCTGGACTAGATGACCTTTAAAGGTCCTTTCCAACACAAACCATTCTGTGATTCTATCTTCCCTACAACCAGTTATTGTTGGGCTTTTTTTGTTTCAAGAATGGAATTGGTATGTCAGATTCTGAGTGGGGCAATACTACAGTGGTAGCAGAGTGGTTTGAGCTGGGGGCAGCTGGCCAGGGTTTCTGTTCTGCCTTGAAAAGGCTCTTGCACTGTGCTTGTACACTGCTGAGCTTCTTCCACTAGTGAATTAAGCAAGAACAACACGAATCTGTTGTATATTGTTTGTCCTTTCATCCTCTTACCCTGAGCCTGTGCAATGAGTCCAATGAGTCTTGTCTGGACTTCTGGTTGACATGTGTTTTTCTCACCAAAGGCTGAGTAATGTGCCATATAGTTGGATAGGGCACTGTCACAGTTCTGAAGGGCCAGGGCTTCCAGAGACAGCCTTTGAATAGTCTCTAACAGTCTTTTATGCAAATACTTTTGTGACATAACCCCAGACTGCTAATCAGTTTGTTAGGAAATCTTTGAGATTCCTTGTCTCTAGCAATGCACTGCCCAGCAGATGAGAGTCCAGACCATGGCCTTGGTTTGGTATCCGGTGGGACACTACTGTAGAGCAGAGGTGGCAGTTTGGTGTCACTGAAAAGACACACCATGATGTTCTGAAACAGAGGAAGTTTCATTAGAGCCAAACGAAAGCTTCTTATGTTGGTACATTTCATTGCTGTGGTCCAAAAGGAAGTGTTGCGGAAGTTTCAGTGAAGTCTGTCCACTGTGCACTAACCTGTGACCAAAGCTGGTGGCTTCACTGCATTACTCAGAGATGCTGCCTTTCGAGAGCGCAGCATTAGCAAAGCACCAGAGATTGTCTGGTTATGGTCATCCAACAGAAACAGCATAAGGGTTCTTCCTCAAAATGCTCTCCTCACCACATCCGTTTTCTCCCGAGGATACAGATTCAGCTACGTGTTCTCCATCCACAAGCTAGTTTCCTTCTGGCTGCTTGATAGTGGGCTTATGGTCACATCTAGAGAAATGTAAAATCACAGAATCCCAGCATGGTGGGGTTGGAAAGGACCCCTGGAGATGATCTGGTGCCACCCCCCTGCTCCATCCATCAGGGTCACCCAGAGCAGGGGGCCCAGAATCCCAGTGTCCAGGCAGGTTTGGAATCTCTCCAGACAAGGAGACTCCACAACCTCTCTGGGCAGCCTGGGCCAGGGCTCTGTCAATGTTTCGTGACAACTCATTTAACAGAAATGGCCTTTGATGCCAACTAGTCACTGAATGAAGTGATGAAGGAAAGAACTGGTTCACCCCTAACGAAAGCATCTACAAGTCAAAGAACTTTTCTCCATTGCTAGCCATTGAAAGTGGCCTTTCAAGGACTGATGCTCGTGTTAATTGTCATCCTGTTGTCCTTACTTGGGCAAGGAGCCATATCTCATTACAGCCAACTGCACTGAAAGCTTCAAGGGTGTTGAGAGTGATGAGATGAACGTCTGCTCTCTGCCATCATCCATCAGTATCACTGAAGCAGTTTGAGTTTGAGGTCCTGGCTGAGAGTCCTGCAGCGTGACTGTCAGTTAAGTTTCCTTCAGCTAGCAGATGTGTTAGCTGCTGTTTGGCTTCTTTCTGCAGAATGTGTTTGGGGGTGGCAGATTTGTTAGTTCCAACAGCTTTGTTTTCTGCACATGTCCTCTTTGTAGTTGGTTGGATTTTTATGTGTAAAGCAGGAGGAGAAAACGTATCTGGAATCAAGACACGGTTGTTTTGTGTAGGAGGCACAAGTTCTTCATAAAACCAGATGTGAATTGGATTGACAAGCAAAGTACCTTTCACTGAATGAAAATTATAAACTGGAGCTGTTCCTGAAGAATTTTGTCTATTGACTTACTCTGTGAGGAATCATATTGTTTTGGAAGACCCTCTAAACTGCTGTAATGGGAAGGGAGATTGCAATTCTGATAAGATCTGTTGGAACAAGTCCAGAGGAGGCCACAAAGATGATCCAGGGGCTGCACTACCTCTGCTACAAGGACAGGCTGAGAGAGCTGGGATTGTTCGGCCTGGAGAAGAGAAGACTCTGAGTGGACCTTATAACTGCCTTCCAGTACCTGAAGGGAACCTACAGGAAGGCTGGAGAGGGACTCTTCACAAGAGTGTCCAGATGAGGGGAAGTGGTTTTAAACTGAGGGAAAATAGGTTTAGATTGGATCTCAGGAAAAAGTTACTTCGTTACGAGGGTGATGATAGTCTGGAATAGATTGCCCAGAGGGGTTGTGGATGGCCCCTTCCTGGAACCATTCAAGGCCAGGTTGAATGAGGGCTGGAGCAACTTGGTCCACTTGAGAGGCATCTCTGCCCATAGTGGGGAGGTTGGATTAGATGATCTCTAAGGTCCCTTCCAGCCTAAGCTGTTCTGTGATTCTTCACACTGCTTGTTCAGGTTTGATGCAAGGTGTGAGCACATAGGATTGAGGAAACTGTACTCAGCACTGGGGAGGCTGCACCTCAAATCCTAGGTTCAGTTTTGGGCCCCTCACTCCCAGAAGGACACTGAGGGGCTGAGGCATGGCCAGAGAAGGGCAACAGAGCTGGGGAAGGATCTGGAGCACAGGCGTGGTGAGGAGCAGCTGAGGGACCTGGGCTTGTTGAGCCTGGAGAAAAGGAGGCTGAGGGGAGACCTTCTGGCTCTCG
>WTSP01018538.1:0-24053 GCA_025331215.1 Actenoides lindsayi
TCTAAACATGAGGTGTTATCACTGCTAGAAGCAGACACTGTCTGTGAGAACAGGCTGCTGACTTCAGACAGTGCAGTGAGTTAGAAGAACTGAGCTGAAAAGTAAAATCCCTGAACAGAATTAGTTCTGTTCTCACTCAAACCAGGACAATAGTGTGTTAGGACTTGGTTTTGGATGTCTGGCTTTTCTGGGTTAGTTTTACTAAGATGTAATCTTTATTTCAATGTAGAAATTACCACAGAATTACTGCTTCTTAAATGGGGGCTTTCACCTTTCCCACAGAAAAAAACTCTTTGACTAAGAATGCTTCATGTATGCAAAAGGATCTGGTAAGCTCCTACCTCAGTGTGGTTTTCAGCACTTTCATAATCCAAATCAGAATATTTATTTCTTGGAAGGTGTATCTGTCATTTTTTGGGTTATGTTATTTAACACCATTCATTAAAATCACACTGCAAAATCCAGCGTTAGTAAGAAAATGGCCAGCTCCCAGAATGGAGTTTAGACATGGCCAACAGCCAGAAGTCCTCCTGATAGCTGTTGCTGAAATCAGTTACAGCTATTTTCCAGCCCTGCTGGTCATAGACTGGAACAGGCAACATGTGGTATGTATTGATCTATGTTACCTGAATACTGCTCTCTAACATACTTAGTGTATGATATCTTGGGTTCATTGTTGAAGTTGTTTTTTATTGTTATATTTGCTGTTCCTTCCCCTCCCACAATACTTAAACCATGTACTAATGAAAAGAGCACATTTGTAGAAGATACAGCTCTGGTTCTCAGTGCCATCTTTTCTTGATGCTTGAAACTTCATAAGCTATTAGTTATTTTTAGTATTACTTGGTATGTAATATACTGCTAAAGATAGAAGCTGAGTTTTTGTCTGTGTGAGTTTGTAAATAAATCAGCGTGGTAGTTTGAGTAACGTGGAGGGATATTAGGTAAGCAAGATACTGAGCTTATCAGTGGGAATATACTTATACATGTTGTATTTCCAGGCCATTCAAAAACTGATCTGACACCTGTCTTTAATGTTTATTTGGCTTGTCCAGCATCATTCACCTGGTTTTTTTCAGTGCCAACATGGCTGTCTAGAAATGACTGCTGTATTTTGGTATTACAGATCTGCTTCTCTATTGACACATGTACCTGCAGGGAGGAGAATGGCAAAACCCACCAAGACTCCTTGCAAGAAACCAGCCCCTGCAGCCTTCCTTTCTTTGAATTTTAGTAATTTCAGCTCTGTTGTAGTGATGCTTTCCTTCCTGTCTCTCCAGCAGACAGTATTAAGCCTGTCGTATGTTTTTTAAGATCTCGTGAAGCGGTCTGTGTTTATCAGTAAATTCAGAAATACTGTAGAACCAAGAGTTCAAGAACAGAGGTGTGTTTTGGAGTGGATATTTGTAGAAGAGATCCAGACAAAGCATTTCTAATCCATTCTACAAGCCACCTGTATTCTGTCCCCTTCCAAGGCACGTTGATTACAGCTGCTGTCTGGTGGGAATTGGTGCAGGAGTCCTCCGTAGCCTAAGTTAGGGCAGCGTGCCCCCTTCATACAAATGTTCAACTGAGAAACTTTTACAAGCAGAGATCTTTGCATTCTTTCTTAAAACTATGATTATAACTTTGCTATGCCTCATGTAAGTTCTGCTCAAGCTTTAAATATGAATGTCCTATAAAATGTTTTTCTCAAAATTAAACATTTTATCAGTGTGTTTTTCCCTTAAAAAAAAAAAAACAACAGGGGAATTTACTCTTTCCTTTAAGCTATGTTACTATTTACACTTAAAATGTTTAGCCCTTCTGGGTTGATACAGATAGATATTATTTGCTTCGGTGCTATTTTCTAGAAAGTAGGTACTATATTAAACCTGAAAATTCTTGTTCACAAAAATGAAACTTGACAGCTAATAAGTGGGCTTTCGATGTGTTATATTATTCAGGTATTGGAGTTTAATTATATATTTTATGATGCTGTGGATTTTTGAAGCTAGGAATTTATATTTCCTATATATTTACTTTTTCAAGAGAGAAAATCAATCATCCATTTTGTTACTTGCTCTGGTACATTAAATGGTGAGGGACACTGAAGAAGTTTTTTATTAGCCTCATAAAAACTCTTCACCAGCATCACTTTAATAACGACAATTGTTTCATCTTCTTGGTTGAACTGTCTGTGTGGCATCTGCTTTTATCTGACTTAATACCATTTTCTTCAAATACAGCAGTGTTGTGCAAGGACAGAAGTAGTGGGGGGACAACATGGTAAATCAGTGAGTTTTCTACCATCTGCTTTTAAAGAGAGAAAACAGATGATAGTATCTCTGACAGCATCAGACATCTTCTGAAGTACCATCTCCAGCCTTTCAGTTGACACATAATTAAAAGTATGTATCATGCCTTAATAATAGTATTTCTAAAAGTAAAGGTAGGATATTTTGGTGAAGTGATACATTTTTCATGCAGATTTTCTCCATGTTAGTGAAGTCCACACACAGAGCTGTTGAAGTTAATGAAATAGTCACTATGCTTGATAAAGATAGTAGTAGTAGTAGTAGTCTGCTTGAACATACCTATGTTTAGTTTTTTCTCTTGTGCCTTTGTTCCACGACCAGTTTAATCTGGTGTACATCAGTGGTGCAGTTAGAGACTTGGTGTCCCTCCCTACTTTGAAACTGTAATTTCTGCCTCCTTCTCTTGTGACTAACAATCACAATCATTCAGCAGTCTGTATCAGGAAACTGATGTAGCTGAGAATCAGCCTGGGAAGCAAAGTAATAAGGTTAGTTTTCATTCAAGTCAGTTTTCTGTTGTAGTTTGCTGTGTGGATGTGTGAACAGTGCTTGCTGGCTCAAGGAAAGGAACGATGGAAAAGGAGTCTAAAGGAGGAGCAGGCCACTGCTTTTGGTGGCAGTGCAGACTTATGCCAGGTTGAGCTGAAGTGGCACAGCTTTAGTGTTACAAATTAATGTTTGTTTTCAGTATGAGTTGATAACTGTTTAGCTGTTGTTACTGTCTGCCAGGAGGTACTGCATGGAAAAAGCTGTTAGTCTAGTCCTCAAATAGGACTAGAGGCAATGGCCTCAAGTTGTGTCAGGGGAGGCTTAAATTGGATATTAGGAAAAATTTTTTCCCTGAAAGGGTTGTCAAACCCTGAAACAGGCTGCCCAGGGAAGTGGTGGAGACCCCATCCCTGGAGGGATTTAAAAGACATGTAGATGTGGTCCTTAGGAACATGGTTTAGTGGTGTACTTGGCAGTGCTGGGTTAACAGTTGGACTCCATGGTCTTAAAGATCAATTCCAACCAAAACAATTGTATAGTTCTATAATTATCATAATACTATATGATCCTATTTGGATGGAATGTCCTTTGCATCATTAGAATGCTTCAGTCCTAATGTGATGGGTAGTCTGCAGAAAAGTATCACGTACAATACCACTTGTCTTCCATTTTGCAGTCTGGTTGACTGACAAGAGCTGACAGTGATACAAAGAAGAAAAGCTTTCTGATATCCTCTAGCATCATTTGCTTACATTAGTAGCTGTAGGATGTTACCTTTTTCTGTTTGTGGAAATGGAGTTTTGTTGTTGTAAAAAGATGCTAAAGCACATGGCATTTTTAGTTGGTTGGGGTTCTGTGGAATCCTAAAGCTGTGGGCCACCAAAATGTGTTGGAAGGCCTAATGCTTTATGCTGTTCTACAAGTAGATTTAGCTACATGTTTGCTTTGACTTGAACTTCTCCAATACACATTTTGAAGTGTGTGGGGGAAATACTATGACTCTTAGATTCCCCTGAAAGTGTCAGGTTGGCTATGACTACTTCTTTGTTTTATGACAGTACTTAGAGAATAATTAACTACAAAATGCCTTGAGGTTTTCAATCTTTACTCTCTTCTTCAGCATCTGTTGTGTTAAAATTGAATCCTCAGGAAATTCTCAGTTTGCAATATTAAACAAAAATACCAAACCAGAATAGCTTCAACTAGCAACACAGAAACTGTTACATTTTATCCTCTCATCTGCTTGCCCCACCTGCAGTTAGTGGACATGAGACATCAGAATAATCCAGTTTCTTGAAGTTACTGGAGAAGACTTGCTGTAGATTCATACGGTACAAAAGTGCCACGAGTCTTTCATGAGAAATTTCTTTTCCCCTGTGGCTTTAAAACTTGAACATACTCTTCCTGGAGAGCTGTAGTGTTTGGGTTTTCTTTATCTCTCAAACTTCATCCTTTTTTTTCTGAATTTATAAGCTTTCCTGAGATGCCACATTTTGTTGGTGACAGTCCTACTGCAGAATGCCAGGGAAGAAAAGAAAGGCAGTAAACTCTCACTATTAGAGACCTGTTGTGATAATAAAATCTAGGAGTCTGGGAAGGAGTGTGGTCACAGAGTAGGAAATCTTAGAGTGGTACAAGACAGCAAAATAATGCCACTGTTAAGAGAGGTAGTTTTGCTTGGTTTTTGGACGAGACGTGAACAGGAGTAAAGAGCAGAGAATATAAGTAACTATAACTGTTGTCAACTCGAGGTTGACAAGGGAACACAATCCTCTTGTTGAAGCATTGTGAGATGGAACCATGATCAGAACTTTGTTCTGTGACATGGGGCATATCAGTGTTACCAGCTTTCTACCAGGGAAGTGAATGAGGTAGACTAAGTTCAGTGTGGCTGCATCATTGACAGGGTAGAACTTCATGGTCCACATTGATGTACGTGCGTCTGTGTCCTCTAAGTTGTAGCTAAGGAGCAAGTTACTTCAATGTAACACATGTAGTGGTGTGACATAACATTTGTTTTGGAGGAACGTGTAAAATCTTCAAGGTGTTAGTGCTAGTTTTATGCTCATATATGGGAATATAGACTCCTGAGTTTTTCTCTTTAAGGTACAGCATTCCACTTTGTGTAGAGGAATGTAACTGGTATCTTGCTACACTTCTGTGATCATACAATACTGATTTGCATGGAATAATTTCATTCATATAAAATACATTACTGGATATAATTATCTTCTTTTAGAGTCCTCCCTTATTCCTGAATATATAGAATATATCTGATTTGACATCACGCATTTTCATAATGGTTATGATGCTTTGTTAATCTGTTAACTCCCAGGTCTTACTGTATCTTTAAACTGTTCTCAGTGTTTTTATTGTTGTTTCTCAAGAGAATTTCCCCCTGTATACCTTGACAGGATGACTTGATAAGAATTAAATTTCTGTTGTTTAGATGAGGTGATACCGTATGTCCATTGTGGTATTGTGCTGCTTTTAGGACTGTTCTTAGAGTTTACACGGACAACTCGATCTGTACTTGTAGAACATTTTGAATTTAAGAGCTCTATGAAAACCTTAGTATTTCTATCTTTCACATTTTTTTTCCAAAGATGTTGTCCGTATCTCTCTCAGACCATACTGTAGTTCATAGATGTTACAGGAAATGTAGGGCAGTGTCATTTAGACAGATGACTACTGAGGAAGGTTGTCAGTAATGGTGAGTTTTGTTAGAAATCTCCAGAGAGAATGAGGAGCTAATTGGGTGGATTTAATACAGTTTTAGTAGGTTGTTAGGTTTTTCTTGTTGCTGTTTTGATTGCGGTTTTTGCATAATATACTTCAAAATGTACATGAAGCAACCATTATTTATTTAGTTATTTATTTATTTTAATCTTGGTATATAAACTTAATCCAGGTGTGTTCCTTTTACCAAATACTCAAGGATTGTAGTTGTAAGTGTAGTAACACTGCAATTGTTCTAGTTCTTTTGCAGTTTTATTTTACTTTAGTGAAGTTCCTTACATGAATATTCATTCAAAATTCACAAGGACCTTTCTCTTTTATAGGAAGTATAAAATAAACTGGACTAAAGATTTACTCAAATATGAAATCCAATAAACAGAAGGTTAATTACATAAGCTACATTTTTATATTGTAATTTCAGTATGCATTTATCTTAATTGATAATTATGGGTGTCGTATTCAGACACAGGGGTTTTTAATGTTGAAGGCCTTCTAAGATCAAGTCCCGAGACTGAACCTCCAAGAAGAGTTTCCTTTATGCCTGCATACTCTGGGAAACTGTGCTGTAGCTGTATAGCTATAGCTTGTGCTGTTGTCAGTATAGCTTGTGCCAGTTGGATCAGCAAACTCTGCTATCACCAGTGCGATGATTCTTGTACCATTACAGTTTATAGACTGTGATAGAGCATTTGTACAGCCTAAAAAAATGCAGAAAATGCTTACATCTCTAAAAAGCATTGCTGTATCAAGAGGCTTTGTTCTCAATTTAGTATGTTTATACTGATCGGTAGGTAGTGGAGCTCTGGTTCTGGATGGAGCACTGTTGAAGATAGGACTTCCAGTGTGTTTTTGAGTGTAAAATAATAAATGAAACATTGTAAGCACAACTATCATTTTAACTTTTTTATTTCCTCTTTCATATATCAGCGAGTATTGAGGATAATTTTAGCCTTTCACTAAAAGAATTTGCTTATCTTGAAATTTAAGTTTGCATTTGAGAATGAGTTACGGCTTGATAAAATTTTGTGAAGCATTCTGTGCTTTCTGAGCAGAATATAATTGTCCCACTCATACATAGACTGCGGACTCAAAAGTAGTTGTTTAGTTAGGAAACTGAGACTAAAATTCTTTAAAGTAATTAACCAAGTAATTAACCAGGTTCATGATTTGCTTGATCCCAAGTCAGGTACTGGATGCTGGGAGTATATCTAATACAAAACTCACAGTTTGAGGAACAGTGATTTTTTTGTCGAGTGGAAAACCCCACTTCTGATTCTTGAAACAAACTGGGGAACTTGTGTGATCCACCCTCCATACTTTTGAATAGCATATCCAAAACATTGCCTGGGTCATTGTATTCAGTAAGGCAGAAACTTTTGTTTGGTCTAGTTACCTCAGTTTCAGTATTGCAAAACAGAGAAAGTACTTAACAGATGAAATTACTAATTTCATGCAAATGAAGCACCTGCAATCTGACATGCAGAAAACCCCCAACATATTTTGTGATCTGCTGTGTGATTCATTTGTCAGGTCAAGTTAGTTAGTTCTGGAAGGGCAGTACTGTCAGATGGATTTAAAAATCAGTCCTTTAAGTGTTCAGTCTATTTCCTCCTCAAGGAAACTATCCACCCAAATGTGAATACTGAATACAGCATTTTCAGTTCTTTTTCATTTTTTTTTTGGTTACATTTTAAAGTAAAATAATGAGAATGTCTCTTTTCTTAAGCTTATTTTTATTTTCTTGTCTCAGATTATTTTTATTAGGTTCTGTTCTCAATCCATAAATTGTTAGAAGTAACTCTGCATGCCTTTCCTCTAGAAGGCTTCCAGATGCATTCAGAAACATGCAGATAGTCCCTGTATAAAACCAAGACATAGGTGTGTGCAGGGGTAAAGGGGAGCTTTAGAGGACTGTTTTGGTGTGTGTGGGTTTGATTTGGTAGGGTTTTTTTGTTTGTGTTTGGTTTTGGTTTTGATTTTGTTTTCTTCCTTGAGTGCACTGTGCCTCTCAGCAGTGATAGACTATGTTGGGAAGTATACTTTTGAGTGAAGGTACAGAAATTGTTTCAAGAAAGAACAAAAGCTACCTCAATGTAATGAAAGCAGATTTCTGTGTTTTGCTAGCAACCACTGCCCAGACATGAGGAGATAAAGCTGTGCAGGACTGTATTTAATTTCTAGCCTGAAATATCAATGGTGTAGTTAGTCTGGTGAATGGAAATGGGACAAATGTGACCTAAGAATTACTGATGTGAAATTTTGAGCCCCTAGCTCAGAAAACCAATCCTGTGAAATTGGATCAAGCATGATTGGAATGAAAACAGTGATGTTTCAACTCCCAAAGATTTCTTACCTTGGTTGAGCGAGCTCCTGTAGAGCCAAACGGAAAAGGGCTTTTATGTGTTACACTCTACATGGGAAGTTCATGTATCTCAGATATTGATGTTGAAATAAAGAAATCAGAGGTTATTTCTCATATGAAGTGTGGAATATCCACATGTGATAAGATGTACATATATTGTTCTGGTTTAACAAGCTCAGAGGGTATTTAATTGGGTGCTGGTACTTGGCCACACTTTCCTCCATCTTTGTAGTCCCATCTCCTGGTCCCTTTGGGCTGCAAACACAGGTGTAGTTGTATATCCAGTGCTCTCAGTGCTCTACTGCTAGCTCGTGTTGTAGGCTGCTAGGTGTATGGAGGATGGCACCTAATAGTTGCAACTTGTGCAGAAGCCTTTGTGCTGTGAAGCTTAGCTTCCTGAGGACTCCTGTGCATGTTTCTCACTGGCAGTGTGAGAGAAAGCACCCCGGTTGTACTCTTTCTGAAAGCTATTTTCAAGTTTGCTTATCTCATAGTGTGGTTTGGGAAGCAGTTCTGAGATCAGAGCAAGAAATGCAGAACAGATCTTCTCTTTCTGTGTTAACTGAGAAGTGTTTCTTCCTGCCTGCTGCAGATCTATGCAGTCCACATCCTAGAAACAAAATTCGGCTTGTTATCTCCATAAGGCAGAAGCTCAGATTCTTTATTGTAAAAGCCCTGACATGTAGAGGGATTGGCAGAGAATGGTTTTGGGTGTGTTTTGCATCTTAAAAAGTCGTGAATTGCATATAAATATGTGCTGGTTGCTTGAAACATGTTTTCCAAAAAGTACTCAATTTTGCAGCTTAACTAGTAATGACAAGTAGCTTTTTACTTTACAGCATTTTAAATTTTTACAGTTACTATTAAAAAAAGAAAAGTAAATTACAAATTAATCATCCCAACTCTTTAAAAATGCCCTGCAGCATGTAGATGATGCCTGTTCAATGCTTATATTGGTTTTAAAAAAATAAATGGAAGCACACTTTCACTGCACTGAATTTTATGTATTCTACACTTCATGTAGAAAGAGCATCACCGGCAGCAGTGTTGTTTCTCAACCAAAGATACTTGGGCACTGAGCTGAAACTTGGTAGGGCTGCTTTAGTTCAGATGTTTCTGTGAGGAGCTGAAGTATGTGATACATACATACTGTCACCAGAAGTGGTATTCCTGAAGTAGCAGGTGCAGAATGGTTTTAAAAACAAGAGTCTGTGTGCAAGTCTTGAGACATCGTATTTTCTTCCTCATTTGCCATGTCTGGGAGTTACAGTCAGGCATGGACAAGAAGGCCACGTGCCTCTGGTCAGCAGCTGGGAGAATAGTGTTCAGGAACTGAGCTTTTGCTCAGTCTTTTTTGAAGGGGATAAAGGAAAGGGTAGGTCCTTTCCCACTTCAGGTTGTCTATTTGTGCATGTGTGGAATTTTTTACTGGTTTTTACCAAGTCACGTGGAAGAACCACAGTCTGCAGTTCCTTACAGATTAGAAATACAGTTGTTTTAGAAAAGAGAAATTTCAGGTTTATCCCACTGCTGAAGTACCTTCAGTCTAATAGAAACCTTAAGCAATGGACTCCATCACCACAGGTCCTGAGAAATGTGGTAACAAAATTGAAAAGATGATCTGAAGCTTGTTTCATAAATGCTTGTATTTGTGTCTTTAGAATTTTAAGCATTTGTTTTAATAAACAAAGTAGATTGTATTACTGGTGAGACTGGTAGTTTGTGAAGAATGGCTTTAGCATAGGATGTTACTGCTTACTTTGAAGTGTTTATTCAAGGTGTGTTCAGTGCCAAAGGTAGTACTATAGCAGAGGAAAATGTTCAACACTTATCTTTATAAAAATGAACCCTAATAGGCTCTTAAGTTCCTGCTTTAACTCTTCAGGAAAAAAAAATAAAAATAAAAATGTGTACCTGCAGAGCCTTCAGTAGAAGCAGTGTACATAAATGGAAATTTATACCCTCAGCAGCTTGAGTGGTCTGTTGACTTACTTGGGAAGCCAGAAGCTTTTGGCTATCTAAGCATAAATAAATGTTGGCAGGAAGAGATCCTACATTTCCAGAGTGGTGCTGCAAATGAATAGTGCATGTGAGAATGCAGACAGAGGGTTTATTACCTTAGCTTTCTTACGTTTAGGAGCTAGGTACCTTTGTTGGTGTCTTTGAATACATCTGAATACAACCCTGGTGACTCATTTTTAATGTGTACATTCTGATGAGGTATAAATGATCAACCTTTTCATCTATGTCAGCATGGCTCTACTATTGCTATTTTTATGGTGTTAGAAATGATGCATGATTTTAGCAGTGTTCCAAGTTGCACTCAACATTTATTTGGGAGAGCTTCTCTTCTACTCTCCCTGGAACTTGTGATTTGCTTCTGCGTTTTATTGGAGGAGAGAATGTTATGTGCAAACTGAAAATATAAGACACCCTCTGCACATTCACTATTTTAACTATATATGCTTCCTGGCAGTTCCATTTAAAAAAAAAAAACCCAAACAAACAATAAATGAGAGTGGGGAACTGGGATCATGTTCTTCACATGAGAGACATAAATGATGTGCTTGCAGAGGTGGTATCTCACACCATCAAGACAGATCTGCTGTCAGATGATAGAGCTGATAAATGCTTTTGCTGCAGATTTTGTAGATCTGGAGTATGGATAAAATAAAATTGTATAATAGATAATAAAGGGCTATATTGAAAGGATATCTAAACGTGTAAACCAAATTATAATCCGAAAAGGCAGGAGAGTAGTCAGTTGCTTACTGGACCTGATTAGAGCAGTGTTCTTCCATGTCCTTGTAACATCTGTGATTTTAAAAGCATTAGCTTTATTTTAGAGATACTGCATGAAATCAGATTTATTTTAAGTGGACCTTTAGGGTTCATTGTGTGTGTTGCATGGGTTGTGAGCTGTAATTTAAACCCCCAAAAATTAGGCTGAAACTGTAGCTGGCAGTGGTGGGCTTTTTTTCTTTTTTCTTCTCTTTCCCTTTTCCCTTTTTTCCCCTTTTCCCCCCTTTTCCCTAAAAGAGTATTCCATGTTCTCTGTGGTTTTATTATTTGTTTTGTTGTTGTCATTATCATCAGATATTTTTAAAAGAACAAGCTGTATGGCTTTAAAAAACCCAACTCATCAGACTTGGGACTTTCAAATTAATTCCTCAATTTGCTCATCACTTTTTTTCCCATAGCATACACTTTTTACTTTAATCAGAATTAAATTGATTCTATACTTTGTTGTCTTTACTGAAATTTTAAATTCTTTTCCAAATATGGGTAGTTTATAGTATGTTGTTTAGGGTAGCTGCATGGTGCTGTACTGTATATATGAAAGCTGCATTTATTGTCAAAAAGCTGAAAGTCTAATGAATTAAATAATTTGGGTATTAGTAACCTGGAAAATAGGGAGAATGACAGCTTCAGCTTGAATTGGTGTGTATCGTGGTGTTCTGCAGAACTTTGCTGATGTTTTGTCAAAACAGGAAATTCTGCAGGGTAGATTGCTACTAATTCAACACTAATTCTGAGGCAATGGTGCTCCTGATTGATTACAAACTATCTGAATATAGTTATTATGCCATTATTTAAAATTAAGTAACACCTTTATGATAATTCCATTCCCTTTTTTTAAATGTATTTAATCATTCTGGTATATTGGTGTAATGTTGCATGTTGGTGCTGTTTTATGCAATGGTGACATGTTCATAATGGAGTCTTCCTAGACTAGTTTATTCATTTAATCTGTGCAGCTGCTCTCTGCTTCTCTTCAGGCTCTCGTCTCCTCTAGACTTTCTTCTTTTTCAGCCTTTTCTCACAGTTTCATGGTTTTTAGATCTATGATGATGATGTTGATGAGGTCCTGCCTTTAGTGGGAGAGAAGCTTTTTGTGTCTTTCTAGAAGTACGGTGTCCCAAAATGCACAGGGTGTTTAAAACATTTTCATAGCACAAAAGTAGAGTAAAAGACTTGCCTCGTGTTTTTTGAGGTATCTCTTCTGTTTTTATTTCTTGGCCTGTTGGTTCTCTGACAGTACTGTATTTGTGGGAGCTACTTGGCATGGTAGAGTTTGGTTTATTTGTTGACTGATGCATTGTAAATGCAGATGCATTTTTGCTGCTACCTGTCCACTTGGTTTCAATTCTAAATTTGTTTTGCCTTTTGTTTTGTTTTTTCTTGGTGAAGAATAGGGTGCTTTTATATTTGTACTTACATGACGGAATTCTGTTTATTTTTTATCACATGTGGAGTCAGTGAAGAAATCTTAACCTTTTCTTTTGCATACTCTTCCTCTCCAACTGCCAAGTAATAAACATGTGATCTTTTCTTCTCAAAATCATTAGTAATAAGACTTAATCCCAGCAGTATTTTTGTCAGTGCCTAATTGTGTATATTCCTTCATTACAAGAGCACGAGTATTAGTAAGGTTGTCATTACTTAGATTTCACGAGCTAAGTTCACATGCTATGTAAAAATATCAACCAAACAGAACATTACAAATTAAATTGATGACCCATAAGGGGGTCAGGAGGATTGATATTGTTGTAAAGATACATGGGTTTAGGATGATGAATTTCCTAGCTCTTACCCTTTGGTGCAATGACTTGACTACAGTGGTATGGTAGGCAAGAACGTTTCATGAATATCTACTGTCATCACGGGGGATTAGTGTGCTGTATTGTTTTGATTCTTTCCATTTTTTGCTCTACATTGTGTTTCGTTTTCTTTAAATCATTCTTTTGATAAATAAGCAATATTGGGAAGATGGAAAAAGGTTACTGTAAGGTTAATGTTCAGCTTCTAACTGGGATATGTGTTAGTTTTAATTTTAAATAGTGTTTATGGATAAAACATCAACAAAAAAAAAATCAGAAAAAAACCCTCTCTAGCTAATTAACTGATTGAAGATGTACCTAGAAGTAATTATTTTAGGATCCAATATTTCCATGTTAAATTCATCTTTTTTGGGGAGAGATGGAATCTACCCTCTTCATGTGTACATAGTTACTATTTTCAGGCCTGATAGAAATACCAGACTGCTGCCTTTATACGGATGTCCTGTTACGTCCCATGCCACTCATCCTAAAAGAGCTATCTCTTGTCCTGGTAAAACCTTATACTGTTACATGACAGAGGCTGATAATAGCTCTTTCAGTGAGGTATTACTCTATAATAAGTTCTGTGATAACAGTTGTTGAAGAATTTAAACTCAAAACTGAAGTGATGTATGCTGTACCAATACGTTTGTGCCTTAAATGTAAGTAAAAAAATACCTTGCAAACTGGAATGGTATGAGTTCTCCAACTAAAAATAAATGCTGGGATTTTTACTGTCCTATTCCATTAGCTTCTTAATTGATGAAGCTGGAATGGAAGTTGGCCTAAGCAATACCTGGATGATATTTGTGCTGGGAACAGAAAAAAAAGCTGAGCAATGCTTTTGTTTAGAGAAAAGAAATCCTGCTCTGCAACTTTAAGTGAAACATAAAATTTTATTTCTGAAGACATAATCATTTAGATGTTGGATTTTGTGTTTATTTTTCGTACAGGTTATTAATGCTGCTTTAGCTCTTGCTGCCAGACCAAAAAGTCAAGTTGTGAAAAACAACATGGAGATGTATAGGAGTACATGGGAGAATCACATCCATGTTCTTACTGAAGCTGTGGATGATATAACAAGTATTGATGATTTTCTTGCTGTATCAGGTATGTTGATTTTCAGACTCAGAGTATTCTTGTATATGCTTTGAAAACTTACCATTACGTTTCAATAGGGAACCAATGGCAGATTAAGTTTTGTAAGGTTTTGTGAAGCTGTTTTTTCTTTTTAAAATGTCCCCACACAGTAGCTATTTGTACTCTGCACAATACAGAGCTAGGTAGAAGTTATTTGAGCAAACTAGGTATATGAAGCAGAATGGGTATGTACCAGTGGGTATATTTATCCATCCTCACAGGCTCATTTAGCTCTAAGTTTCAAAATTCTCCCTGCAGCTGTGAGAAGTCTCCTTGTCGAAAAGTAAAGTGCTTGTCAGTGTGCATATACATAAACCAGAAGATTCACATGATGTGGTGTGTTCCAGCTGCTTTAGAATGCACTGTACCATCTCCAGAATTTTCAGAGTTATAAATATTTGTCAAGCAAAATGTATTTATAAATCTTTTCACTGAAGAGACCTTTGATAGTAAAATGTATTTGCTGAAGCAGTGAGTGTCTGCAACACATAAATAGAAAATAGCTGGTTTACTTACAGTTTAAAGATCCCAATTCTACTTTTTCCCACTAGATTCCCAGTTTTCGACTTAACTCTTAAGTTAGTATAACCAGCACAGGAAGGAAAAAATTCTTTCATCTTCATTAAATGCAGTTTAACTTTTGTGTTTCTTTATGTCCAGTGCACCCTGCACTTGCCCATTTTTCTTCAGGAATGTGCATCGGGCTTAATTCTATGTGTTAGGATTATTTGGTTTATGCAGCAATATAGAATACGAATAGTTCTGCAAATGTCAGTAGTTTGAAAGTGTTGTAAGTGATGTTGGAACTAAGTTCATTTTCCCAAGTTATTCTTTGCTCATTAAACCTGAGTGTGGACTCTTGTCTAAAAGGGGACATAGCTCGATAGCTCGGATAGCTGTTGCTCTAAAGCTTACTTGTGTATCTTCAGAAACACCACATTTACTGTTGTAGCTGGAAGCTGCTGGACTGCAGTCCCCTGAACTGAGTGGTGTGTTTTTCTTGTGATCAAGATGTGGATATTACAGTGCACAAACTGTAAGCAGAGATGGCTGTTCGGGCCCTTTCTGGGTCTGCTGGTGCTGGATACAGACTTTTCCTCAGATCATGAGAGTTCTCCTTGCTTTACAGTGGTCAGTTGGTATACCTAGCAAGTGATTTAGGTCTGAATATAGAATTTACTGCAAATAGTGTGAGTTGGTTGTTCATTGAACTACTCCCCTACGTGTTATCTCAGCATCTTAGTACAGAAAAACAACCAGAGGATTATTTTTTTTTTCCCTGTGTAAGTTAGCCTTTAATGAAAGGCAGTCATAACTGGTCATAACCTTCCTGTTCTGTACAGAGTCTGGGAGATTGCAAATCTTTCCTGTTGTTCTGAAACTGGAATTTCTGCAGGTCTTGCTAGAGCTGTTAATAAAGAAATAAGTCAATTGCTAATGAATTAACTATTTCAGTCTCTTTAAGCCACTATGAATTCTCCTGAATTTTCAACTTCTTTCAGATTTATTGAGCTAAATGTTTCTTTTTAACTACACAATTGTGATTCATTTCAATGGCACATTACAGATACTTTTTCAAAATTTCCTTGACTTGAAGAATAAAGTTAGACATTCCAGTCTAACTGGGGACAAAGTTCTGTCACTGGGCAACTATTCTTCAGAGTAGACTCCCAGCTTTTTAGTATATTTGACATTCTTTGATTTTGCACAGTTGAACGATTGACAATATTTCACAATAAGTAAAAGCAGAAACTGTAACTTAGGTAGGAGTGATATGTAGGCCTACATGTCATGAGGTCCAAAAAAATAAATAGTCATATATTTTTTTTTTTTTTAAACCATGTGTAGAGCATCTTCTGTAATCTTTGGTAGAACCTTTTGGCACATGTTAATGTAATTTGTTTAACTTTAAATGACATGTTTGTTCGTAAGAGATCTTCTGAGTTCACGTTTTTGCATGTCAGTGTCACCTACCTGTTATGGGAAGATTTTCTTAAATTTTGTTTTAATTAGCTCATGCACAAGGTAGTATTGTTAAGACTAATCATAAGGAAAGGTGTAAGTCACTTTTGGTCTGCTCCTCAGTGTATTAGGTCCATTACTGTGTTTTGGGGCAGTAAAACATTAATATCTTGCTCTGTCTAAATTAAAAGGTTAAATGAGTAATAGAAGATGGTATCTAATTTTTTGGAAATTACTTGATAATTAGGAAAGATGATGTGCGTTGAGTATTTTGCATCATGTTTGAGAGAAAAGAAATAAGAGAATATATTTATAATAGAGCTGGTTTTTCTACAGAAAATAGTGTTCTACACCACATGCCAACATGGGCATGTTGAGGGGAAAGTGATTTTTTTAATACCATACTTCATTCAAACTTGATACCGTGCTGTCTCAGGTTGTCAGATACTCACATTTGAGTTGAATGGCTGAGTTTGTGGCCCTGATGTCATCTTCCAGGTTGGCAAGGGAAGTGATTAGTCCTGTAGTGTTAAAACCATGATCAGAAATACAGTACATTTTTCTGTAAATATGATAAACACACCTCCCTGGTAATTCTGGTAATTCAGAATTCTAAATCATACAACAGAATTACCTACTTAAAAAATTGTTTTAAATTAAATCTCCAGTTGATTGATACATCAGATTTTTCTAGAAGATAAAATATGTACTCCCCACCCCTGTTAAGAGCTAGGAATATGTAGTTTGGGGCTTACATTATCTATCTCTCACACCATCATCTGAGGCTGGGATATAAAATGATGTTATTAATGTGAATTATCCTGGGTTACTGATGACTTCAAGGGTGAATTCAGCACTTTTAGCTGCGTTTCTGGTATGGATGTTTTAAAGGTACAAGGAACTATCATTTATGTCACTGCAAAAATTTTGTACACAGTTCAGTAGTAAGTGGATTAGTCTCTATATGTATCTTGAACCCAGGATGTTATGTTTCTGTCCTTAAAATAAACTGAATAATGAAGGTATAGCTGAGAGGATGGACAGGAACTGAGCTCCCTGTGAAAAGACCTCCTCCTGGCTCTGCAAGACAGCTTGTGAGGTTTCTGAAACAAACTGTATTCATACAGGGAAATTGTGTCTCTCCTGTTGTGATATATGTAATTCTCTGATGTAGCACTGGGGGAAGGAGGATTCTGTGGCAGGTCAAAAAGGGCTGTGAATTGTGAGCATCTGAAAAGTTGGGGTTTTTGTTGGCTGTTTTTGATTGCTTTGGTTTTTTGTTTTTAAGTGCTAATAGATGTCATTTATTGTATGTGCTAATAATCCTGTTCTTATACTTCTAAGTGTACTGCTCTCCTTTTCAGCTTCACAAAATTCTTTATTCAAATATGAAATTGGATTTTTTTGGTTTTGTTTCAGTTGTGTTTTATTCTTGCTATTTGTATGTGATACTGTGTTCAAAGGAAAATTAACACTACAAAAGACGAAAAAGAGATGAAATCAGGTCTTTACGAGTGAAAAAGGGGTCTGATTGCAAATAACCAGTTTATATGAAGGTCTTTTTCTTAAAAAAAGGAAAGCAAGAGTTAATGAATTGTCTTAAAAATGTTATTGCAGTTATGAAACATTATAAAAGATTATACCATTGTTCTTAGATTTGTTATACCTCAGATTTGTTACACCTCATAAGAACAGAGGATCCGTCTCAGCCTGTCAGTTTTGGGTAGGTAATTTATGCAAGGAAGAATGTAGGTGTTAATCCTTCCAACCCACCGACACCAAGTGTGAAAAATACTGCCATCCATTTATCATGATGGTGTGAAGTTTTCAGATTCATATAAGTAAATTAAAATGTCCTGTTGCTTTTGATGCATGAATTTCCAGGAAACTACTTTTGATATGATTGTAATTTTGTTTATGTTTGTAAATTTTAAGCTTTATCCTCAACTGGGCTCTCATACGCCGTCTGTTCAGTGTCTCTGATACATTTAGGCTGAAAGCATAGTTTGTGATTTTCATTTTTTAATGTTGATTCTTCTGTGTTTTTTTTAACACCCTTTTTTCAAAATTGTATGACTAAACCTTTTGGCTATAGATGGACAATCTGAAATGTCAGTAATTTCCTTCCTTTCTATCTACATTTTCCTCTCCTGATGAGTAGCGTGTAATTGCAATCATAAGTGTTAATTGCATTTGTAAAGTATCTTAGTATTATTACATGGTAGAAAACCAGGAAGAGTTAGATTCTTTTCCTTCAAGAATTAACTCAGCTTCTACAAGGACTATATAGAATGATAGAATCATAGAATCATTTGGGTTGGAGAAGACCTTCAGGATTATTGAATCCAACATTGACCTACACTACAAAGTCCTCCACTACATCCCGGGATGGTGACTCAACCACCTTCATGGGCAGCCTGTTCCAATGTCTGACAATTCTTCCAGTGAAAAATTTTTTCCTAATGTCCAGTCTAAACCTCCCCTGGTGCAGCCATTCCCTCTTGTTCTGCAAGGAGTTATCTGTGAGAGGAGACCAGTACCTACTTCTCTACAGCATCCTTTCAGGTAGTTGTAGAGAGCAATAGGGTCTCCCCTCAGCCACCTTTTCTTTAGACTAAATAGCCCTGGTTTATTCAGCTGCTACTCATAAGACTTGTTCTCCAGGCCTTTCACCAGCTTGGTTGCTCTTGTCTGGTCCCGCTCCAGCGCCTCTATGTCTGTCTTGTATCGAGGTGCCCAAAACTGAACACAGTACTCAAGGTGTGGCCTCACCAGTGCCGAATACAGAGGGACAGTCACCTCCCTGGTCCTGCTGGCCACACTATTTCTAATACGAACCAGGGTGCTGTTGGGCTTCTTGGCCACCTGGGCACACTGCTGGGTCGTATTCAGCTGCTAGTCGATCAGTATCCATAGGTAAGAAAAGTGTCAAACATATGCTTAGGTATGTACAGAATTCTCAAGACCTGTGATTTTTTTTTATTCCCCCCCTCCTTCTGTTTTCTTGAAGAACTTGAACAGCAGAACCCTGTGGTGCTTTTCTGTCCTCTTCTCAATGTCCTTGCCCAAATGATGATTACTGAATCTACTAAATCTGCTCTCAATCCTTCCGTACTGTCTGAGTTTGGGTGTGTCATATTTATAATATCAGTATGCTTAAATCCTTATATTAGCCTCTCTTTTGTCAAAATTGAACTTCACTGTTTTCGGAAAAATGTTTCCTTGTTCATCTCTTGTCTCATCCCTCCTCATGTATGAATAAAGCCTCCTCTTCTTGCTATACTCTGTGCACATATGATAGACCCTTTCTTGTCTTCTCCACTCTCTGCCCTTTCAAGTAACTCCTTAAAATAGTTTGTCTAAAGTGGATTTTCTCTCTTGTAATCTCATCAACACTTTAAATTGGATTAACAGTTTTTGAAAAGGTAAATGCATTCCAAATAATGGATAAGTCATTAGTTGAGATGGTTTTGTCTGATGTCCAGTTTGTCATTTCTCTGCTAGAAACTGTTATTTGCCATTTACCTAATGGAGTGACAGTGAGTGGAATGACTTACATGTGTGCCTCAGGTAAGGGTTTGTGTAACTCCCTCGTGAAGTTTCCACTGCTAAATTAGTAATGATAAATGTGGACATTGGCAGATCAGTCTGCAGTAGAGTCTGGAGAAGATGTCATTTTTAGTACTGTGAACAGAAAAATATGATATAATGTATACAGAGGTGCCCCACAATTCAACTCCTCACGGAAATTGGACTGATCTGTCTTAAAAAAATAGATAAAGACTTCTGAGACTGCTGTGATAGGACTAAAGATTATTCAAGCCGACTTGAGTAGTCAAAAGGGAATTATTTTTCAACTGAAGAATTGGCACAAATCTGTTACTTCTGGCAAGGGGGAGAAGAGTCATAGTTCACCTTACTATAATGCTACCATTTCGGTGGGATGTACAGACTTTCAGAGGGTTACATGGCTCTCCCATGAAATGGAGTTGAAAAGAGCATTCTCCAGATGTGGAATGTGCAGGGAATTCCCTAAGAATCTGAAATCATGCAGCCTACATATTTGTTTCCAGTCTTTTAATCCTTCCTCTGGAATCCAATATGTTAAGTGTTTCCGAGCATAATGGGAAACAGTGAGATACCCCAGTGTTAGAACAGAAGTTGCCTTTTAGTGTAAACCTGTGCCATGAGAAAGTACTTTTAATTCATGGAAAGCAGCAAAAGATAGGATGTTATTGTAAAGTTGTTGGAGAAAGCAATTTTTGTGGGTTCAAATGGTCTTATGGCCCCAACAAAAACAAGAGCTAAGGGACCACAGTTTTTGCTGCTTTTGTTTGTAGGTTTTGTTTGATTTCAGTGAAAATTCCTCAGTTTACAGGACAAAAGAATGTCTTTTTTCCAGTGTCCCAGTTCTAAGGAAGTAATTTACTGACAACAGAGAGGGAGCAAATATGCAGCTTTACTTGTTTTCTAACATTATAGCTTCAGATCTGAAGCCCCTGCTGCTACTGCAGTTTCTACAGTTGGAAGAGATCTTCAGTAGTTGATTACGAAACAGGGTGTCAGATAAACTTAATTAACACATAGTATAGCATGTACAAAATGGCAAAATAAGAGAAGAGAATCAAAGAATAAAAGAAGAGAACTCTGGAGAATTCTATTTAAGCATGCTGAGCAGAACAAAATTCTGATTTCCTATGGAAATGTCATTTGAAACTTTTTCAGTTATATGTGATCCAAATCTTGTTTTCTCCTTGGTCTTAACTGTAATTACAGGAAAACATAAGCAATGCAACACAAGTAATATTCAGCTACTGAAGCAATATATAAAAAAAAGTCTTCTTGATGAATCCCTTCTCTCAGTTGCATCACTGAAGGAATGCATGTGATCTGAGTCAGAGAAACTAAGTGTAGATTCACGTGAATGTATTTTCATAAAAGTTTTTAGTAACATATAAAAGATGGCAAAGTTCAAAATAATACTTAAGTATGGCACCTGCACCTTGAAAAGAGATACATTTTATTTACAGATAATTTCATAGATATGGAAAAATATATATACTGCTCATAAAAACTGAAAGCAATTACTAAGATGCATAGGTCTTTAAAAAAGATTTTTTCCAAGTTTTCATTTGCATATGCATTCTTTGAGAAGTGTAAAGGAGAGCTCTGTTCCTTCTAAAAGTCTAAAACACTGCACTACTAAAATGAAACACAAAAGGTGTATTTATGTGTACATCCATATTTATGTTCCTGCACATGTATGCACACACTCTGTTACACATAACTGTATCTGTTTGAGCTCTGAATTACTGCAGGGCTTTACTAAGCTGATGATAGTGACTGGAGTTAGGACTTACTGGGTGGATGCCCTGTGGTAATACAAGAGTTGTGTTGTGGTGAAGATTATAATTGATATGAGTCAGAAAGCGTACCCTTTTTTGCTATGGGAAAGGCTTCACATAAGCATTTAATGTGTAATTGTTTGCTTAAACTTACTTACTAAATGGAACAACTGCAAGTTACAGAAGCACACCGATATTTGATACAAAAAGAACTGCAGTTAGCATTATTGTAAAACTTTGTTTTCAGTTATTTCAGTACAACAAAGACACATTTATGAAGAATGGAAATAAAAAAATACTATTTACGTAACATTTCAAAATATTTTGACCATGTATTGATGATGTTTGAGAATTTGCTTCAGAAAAAGTAGGCCTCCTTTTTATTTACAAATGTAGTCATCTGTTTTTAGTGGAACAGCTGTAATTTTGGAAGGTCTGAAATGCCCATGTCATTATCATCCTTCTTGGGTTTCAGTTTGATATTGCGAAGCAGTGTGAGGGGAAAAACCCAGTGCTTTATTATTTCTGTGCAGTACTAATACAGAGCTGTTGAAGACTTTCAGAAGAGGTCCCTGGCAGAAACATCTTGGATTGTTAGACTCATAGTTGGCTGAATTTCACAGCAGCTCTGTGCTTTCTTCTCTAGGCTGTTTTGGGTTTTAATGCTAATTTTGGGGGTTTTTTGTTGGTGTTTTTTTTTTAGGCTTTCTGTTAATTTCTGGTATATGATTGGTTGCCAAAGCTGGTTGATTTCTTCCCTCTTTTTTCCCTAGATTCATGCATATAGTTGTTTTCACTAAGCAGTTCTGTTAATCTTACCACAGTTTACCCTTAAGACAGCTTAAACTATTCAGTCACACTTTTTCAGCATAGTTCTCTTTGAATTAAAATCAAGTCAGTCTTTTGTTATGAATCATAACCTCTTCTTAATAAAACTAATTCTTAAATAGGTGATTTTTAAATTTTGGTTTTTTACCAAATCTGATGGGCATTTATTCTTCAGTCTACAGCTAAATGCATTTTCTAAGCTTAATCTTTCCTTTCCTTCTGTACTTGGTGGACCGAGGGATGCCCATTTAGAGATATTTGGGAGAGTGTCACTCGTGTTTCTAGATGATTCAGTCGTTCTGTCCTGAATACAGAAAAACTGGTTGAGATTACACTAACATAAAATTTTATAAATTCTCCCCTTGTTTTTCCAGGCTATTTCCTGTTGGTAGCTAGGTTTCTAATAACTTTCAAAGTTTGTTTTTTTCAAATCTGTAGCAGGTAGCATTATCCAATTTCATAGAACAAAAGCAGCCCTTTCCTATACTTCTCCAAAATCATCTTCTTGGAATCAGTTGTATTTTTTTCCCCAAATCATGCATTAGTCCCTCTGACTTTTTACATCCCTAGATTGCAGTTACATGCAACTACATTTTCAGTTTTTGTAATATTCTGTGAATATGACACATTCTTGCTTATCTCTGCCCTGTAGTACTCTGCTGTTGAGCCATTGTTCTTCATTATCCAGTGTCACATTCTTTATAAAGGTATTCTTAAGAAATAATTTTCTTTATGCTGCCTGTCCTTTTAATCTCATCAGATGAATTTATCCAGGATTGTGTCATAGTCTACCCAATGCTGCTTTTTTTGGGTTTTTTTTTCTGGGACCTCAGATAATCTGAAACAATAATTTGTTCTTGCCATTACAGTCTGAGGATGGAAGCAGTCTGAGGTGTAGAAAGGATGTTAATATCTTTTTCTTACATTTGAAGGGAAGAGAAGGCTTTGGGTTTTTAGTATAAAACTTCTTTTTCTTGTTTGAAACAGAAGCAGCAAACTTCAAGCTAAAAATAGTTGAGTATTTAACTTGGGTTAATTGATGACATTTTGAGAGAGAAGGGAGCGGAGCAGCGGGGTGACTAACGTTGAGAAGTGCTGAAACTCTTCTCAGAGTTTAGGGGAAGAGAACCCTTGCATTGTCTAGATGACTTTTGACAAATACTGTTCCGACTCGGTAAAATTCTGTTCATCCTTATCAATTCTTTTCATATTCCAGTGGAAGTTTTAGATATTCAGGGAAATTTATTTAATGCCTACTACTGAAACCCAGTTAAAAATTCTGAAAGTTAGCATTTCAAAGTTTAGAAACTATTTAATATGTAATTTCTTCTCATTTTATTCTGAAATGTTCTCAGTTCTCTAATACTATACATTTCTGCTCAGAATTTCTAATTTCCTTCCCTCCTACCACAAAATCCTCTCATTTCTTTCCTTTGAATTTTTATCTTCTAAAACTTCTAGAATCTCCTTTCTCCCTACACTCCCATTGTCATTTAAAAAAGAAAACAAAAAAACCTCCTGCAACATTCTAGTATACTGTGGGTAAGGCTCTGAAAGTTTAATGCTTTGTTTGCTGATTTAGTAGAACCACTTGCAAACAGAAACAGTCTAAGACATCTCTGCATTTTTTTCAGATGCACTTTATTCTGTTGTGTTTTTATTCAGTGATTTAGGCATGTGTGTTAGCTTTCATCTTGCTGGACACCTGCACTAAGCTTGCATTAGGGAAGGTGGTAGTCTGAGGTTATTGCAGTTCTTCAGGTGCTTCTCCAGGCAGAACACTTTTTGCTTTACTTGTCACTTGTTCTTTGGCAAAATGCAAACTTGTGCTTAGTCTGCATATGAAGTGTTGGATGTAATTTGGAGTAATCAGATTAGCTTATTATTTCAGTGTCTTGGGGGTTTTGCTTTTGCCTCTGGAGTTATGTCTTTCTCTTAAAACTTTTTTTTTTTCATGTAAAAAAAAAAAACCTGTCTGTGAGCAGCAACTGTTGTCTCAGAGGACCAAGTCTTGTGCTGTGGTGGGTTGACCCTGGCTGGGCACCAGGTGCCCACCAAGCTCTTCTATCACTCCCCCCAACCCCCATCAGCACAGCACGCAGGGAGAGAACACGACAAAAAGCAAAGAGCTGTGGGTTATGAGAGATCAAGTTGTTATTCTCTGCTGCCCGTCCGCATGCGATGTCGGGCCCAGTCCAGGCAGCAGGGCTCCAGGACACGCAGCAGTTGTTCAGAGGACAAAGCCGATGCCCCCCATCCTCCTCCTGCCCTCTCCCTTTACAGTTGAGCT